>WTSP01017216.1:0-22870 GCA_025331215.1 Actenoides lindsayi | reverse complement strand
GGCCTGCGAAAACAGGCTGCTGACTTCAGACAGTGCAGTTAGAAGAACTGAGCTGAAAAGGAAAATCACTGAACAGAGTTAGTTCTGTTCTCACTCAAACCAGGACAACGTCCTAAGGTCTGCCCAAGAATCATGCAACTACATCTCATCTTTTATACCGAACTCTTCACTAGTTCATAAATGCCACAGAAAAGTCTAAGTTTTCATTCTGCTAGAGGTACCTCACAACCAATGGATTTTTGACACGTGCCAGGCACAGAAACTGTTTCTAATTTGTAGATCCTATACACTTCCAACATAAATAAATATTTATACAAAAAGTAGAGAGGAAAAAAGGACACAGGCAGATTTGTCAAATTCAAAATATGTTGTTGTGACGGGGATTGGAGGCTTATTTTCATGGAGCTGGATTCATTACAGTGCCCCACAAAAATCAAGCAACCCTCAACTCTTCCTATGAGGCTTTACAGAGCCTGGAGACAGAAGAGCATCAAATGATGCTGTCACACCAGGAGTTAAGAGAAAGCAGAAAGGGAACTGCCCAGCAGTGAAGGGGAAAGGAAGCATGGAAAACATTTTCTTTCCATGTAATTGCTGCTCTGAAAGCTGAGCAGAGTAACACACAGCACCTGAAGACACAGGCACTTGCGACAGAGAAACATTACCTTAAACCCTCAGGACACATGGCCTGGGGTTTGTTTGCACATTACGTGCGCTCTGAACAAGTACTGGCGTGGGGAGAGCCCCTGAACGGGTTCTGCAAACAATTCCAGCCACCCAAAACAACAGGCCGTGGCCGAAGTCATCTCAGCAAAGGCCCCAGCTTCTCCAAGGGGCACCACTGGCAGACTCAGCTCTGGGCAGAAGGGAATCACTCCCCTCTCCTTCCCTGGGATCCCAGGGTCACGGTCCACGCTGCAGGTAGGCACCAGTGCTGCCATTTATTTTTTTTCCAGTTTATTCAACTGCTTTCTTTGCTTTGTAATAAAGCTGTCAAGATGAACAGACAACTCTGGTGAGTCAGATGTTCAAAGAAGAAAGAAAAAAAAACAACATCTGTACTTCTCACCATCTCAACAGTAACACTACTGGTAGTATAACTGTTTTCCATCACTTTGCATACTCAAAACACAAGAAAAACTTTTAAAAGCTATGAAAAACTCCTCCTACTTAGGAAGAAGAAAAATGATCTAAATTTATCTGAAGAAGCTAAAGTTCACTTCACTTAGGGATTTAAATATGGAGTATTTTTTCTCCCATCAAAATCAGGAAGGAAAATTACAAAAAGGCCTTTGAAGAACTAAATACAGCAAAGCTCAGTATTATCTTCTGAAACTATAAAAAAACAAGTTCCACATGTTTACACCATTAGAAAAGTTTCCATTGCAGTAATTAAAGCACAGGCGTTCCTCCACGAAAGGATTCTAATTTGACTGAACCCTTTCTAGGGTTTTTTTTTTTAAAGTCTCTTTTAATGCTGAAATTCCAGTAAGCATTTTATTTATTCTGCAGAGGGTTAGTATCAGGCACAGGACAAGATGCAGGCTCCCCAGACAAAACGAGCACTATACAATTCGGCAATGGACGCATTTATAGCTTCTTCAATGCAGAATGTGCAGACTTCAGACAGACTGGGAAGACTTCTCACTACCTCGTTTACCCTAGAAATTATTAGATTTATATGACACCTACAAACACCTACAAATGGAAAAGGTAATGAATGCTAAGCTTTATTTCCCAATAATACTGCAGTAAACAAGATTGCAATTACCGTTTCTTCCAGTTATGGGTCTCCTTGAGCCAGTAACTGCAGATACCTTTGTTTATAGAGGTCAAACGGGTGAGAGCATGACCATGCTTCCCATTTTCAAACTCCTCATGATGCTATGCTGTCTTTTTCCTATTCTAAAATGTATCCTTCTCCTTTGACTGATCTATTCCGACCATGTCAGCCACGCCATTCAGTAAATTCTCTAGGCGTATACTTCCAAAACAGAAAGCAGACCAAGAACAAAGCACTCCTGGCTATGCTGGAGTTATCAGTATCATATCAGCCCCCAGAAAAGTGTAACAGTGACACCGAGAAATGTTGTGACAAAGAGTTACCTATCACCTCTGGTCCAGATGATATTTCTGTGCCAACATTTACGACTGCAAAATGAAATACAGAGTAGATCTCTCTCTACTTCAAGCAGAGAAGGCCCTTCATTCTCTGCAGTTGCATCAATTTAAACTTCCATAGGCATTAAATCAGGTTTTCTGTAATTATGCAAACATGAGCCTGAACAGTTTAAAAAAAAAATAAATTACACTGATGAAAAATAATAATTTAAAAAAAAAAAATCACAAATCCTAATTTGCACACAGAACCTCACTGAAAAACAATAATGGGGAACTAACAAACAACAGCAGATCCCAGTTGTTTATGGTTATGAAATAAGAAACAAGGAAAGCAAAAAAATCATTAGTATTCCAGGATGTTACACACACACAATACTAAGAGCAATAAATTGAATGGGAATAGAATAGCTGATTTTGCCCACATTGAAATACAGAGAAGTATCATTTAAATTGCAAATTAGAGAGCAACAGATTTTTGCACAAAGTTCAAGGGTTTTTTTTTATGGTTTGTTTTTATGAATTAGGAATGACATGGGGGGGGGGGACAGACAACAAAGGGGTTGAGCCAGCTACTACCCTTAATACAATATTTCAGCTTACATATTTCTCAGATTCACATGATACACTTTATCTAGGCACCGTGGCTTGCTAAGGTGGTGACAGAAAGGAAAGCAGCTCCTCAGAGAGGATCCCCAAGGATGCAATATCTGCTGGTGGCCATGCTGGCACTGGAGGATTAACTGCTACTGAAGGATCTCTCCAAACTGATTGACCACTCCCTCCTCCCCATATCATGTCCTCCTTCATATGGGAAACTTTTAATCCATTTATACTTATCCTGGGAAGTGTTTTTCAACCAATAGTTCATTTGACAAACCTTCTGCTTCCCCTTCCCGGGTTTAAAGGGGTTGCTCCTACTAACATCAGCTTCTTGGCCTTGGTTCCTACAAATTAAATTTCATCAATGCTTCGTAACAGAAAAATATATACTTCACATTTATACAGTGCCTTTTCATCAGCAGTTCTCAAAACGCTTTACAAAGCATGAAATCTAATCAAGTGGTTATTTTTGATGCCCATTTTAAAGCGAGGGGGGGGAACAGATGGAGTAAAAAATGACGAGTTACTCAAGGTTCCAGCAAAAGATTTAGGGACAGAAGCAGCTGTTTGTCTTGATATGCAAAAGCCCCTGACACTACATGACCATAATAATTTTCTTTTAAAACGTAATAAGCCCTGAATTACAGACTTCAGTACACGATTACGAATAGAACACTATTCTGAGCACACAGGGTTCAAATATTTTCTTGCCAGGCTGTGAGAACATTAATAGAGAGAAGACAAAAGCAGAAACCAGGCTACCCTTTTAAAATTATTTTCCAAATCAGCTTGTTTGGGGGATATTTGCAGAAATTTCCACCAGTGGATATGTCAGCAACCCCAAAGAAACAGGTACCTCAACTCTAACAGTGGACCACAACCTAGTCTGCACGTAAAATACCTTTGTAATGGTAGACTTGGGTACTTTGTGACAACCAAACACAAAACAGACTTTAAAGGACGACAATAAATGTCACCAGCTTCAGTGTGGGAAGAAGTGAGGCTTGTCTGACAAAACAGGCAACAGCTTTCCAGTGGTACGTGACGGATCCACACAAGCCAGAACCGCATCGCTGCACTGCAAGGTTTAGCTGTGAGGAGTAGGATGAAATGCACTGGTGAAAGGGATGGAAACTGGAATCCTGGGATTCTTGCAAGAAAATGTACACGAGGTTTCTATCTTTCGTGTTTTGAATCAAGGGCTTTTGGGGTTTTAGAGGTTAAGTAGTAAGCCAAATGGCTTTACAAATTAATTTGACATTTTAATTACATGGTTTTCTTTGTTTCATCCTCCTGTTTGGTTTTTGATTGTGTTTTTTGTTTTGTTTTGGTTGGTTGGTTGGTTTTTTGTTTGTTTGTTTTTTCTGTTTGTTTGGGTTTTGTTTTTAATTTCCAAGCAGAGATGCTGATGGTGCCACCCGGGCAAGTTGACGTGCTTACATCATTGTGTGTCTCTGAATTAACTTCATGCCAATAACTGTTTTTAAGAGATATCACTGCCAAATTTGGCACTTAAGAAAAGAAAGGTTAATCCAGTTCTACTTTTCATGCTCACTGGGAAGAGATGGCAGTCTCTTCCAGAGTTAGTTTAGCCGCACACGCAACTCTCATCATCCCAGTCTCATCTTTTCACCTCTGGTCTCCACTTATCTCCACTCTTCAATGTCTGATATAACCTCTGCTACACAACCAGTGTTCTCACGAGTGGATTTCCTCAGCCATTCACAGCCACAGAGCTCAAGCACCCTGCAGTCACTGCCTTACTCAACACACGAGTGCAGAAGCGACAGGATTCCACCCATGGCACAAATAAGGACCCTGGAGTCTACATGACCTGCCCTGCCCACAGCTGCACAGCTTGGGAGATGGTCCAAACTGTCTGCAGCTCGACCAGGGAGACTGCTCCAAACTGCCTTTTTTAAGATTTATAAATGTGTCTGGCTTAAGAATTGTAATTTAAAGAATGACATTACCGGGTCAATGTGTTCCTGAGTATTCTCAGCACCACTGAGAAAAGACAATTTTAAAAGCATTTTGTGGCTCTTGGTGCAATGGATAACAACAACAAAAAAAAAAGAATAGGCTCAGCACAAATAATTAATAGTCTCTGGAAACCAAAATCTTTCTAAATGCAGTTTGAAATCTGCCAATTTAAACTTAAAAGAAACTCTAAGTCCACAAGCCCCTTGGCCAGCTTCTCATTCCCTCAGATGTCATCTCACTTGCACAGCAGTGTGTAGCTTTGCTCACATCTGTCTCACCTCTGGACAGATGAGGACAGCATCCTGTTCACTCGGTGCTGTCTGCTGCTCTACATTAGCTTTTCCCCTGCTCCCCTGTTGGCCTAAATTATCCTTCAAGAGCTTGTATATTTTGCAGTCTCTTCACTGAGCTCTTAAATCACTCCCCTACCCTAGACTCCTAAAAATGCAACCTCATGAGTTATTCCTTACAAACCACTAATAAAGCAGCATCATGAACATGGTGCTTCTCAACTGTCACTACAGTCTACTGGCAACCCTATCAATAACCAGAGGCTACAAAGACCATGCAAGTGTGCACCCAGTTTCTGCTAGCTGAGATCACGGTTAGCTTGATAAATCAGCAATGCTGACACACATCCAACAAACTCAAGGATTGCTGAGCTCCAGTGTCTAAAGACAAAGATTACAACCAAGAAGTATCCAGCTCTAAGTCTGATCTCATGATCTAAGTTATGTCCTTAGTGAGGTACTACAGCATATATTGTTTTATGGGCAGCATCCCACTCATTTTTAATATGCACACTGTAAATCAGAAGACTCAACAGGGAGAAATTCAGCTACCATTATATTTAGAGCTAAATGCTTTGGAAGTCCAATCATTCACAATCACAGGTTAGCAGACTGGTCCAAAGAATATTCTCGCATCCAAAGCACTGCAGCTTCTGCTAGGTACTTGCTGGGTCTGAAGAACTGCACACTAGCAACAAAGAAATCTACTTTCAGTAAAACCTCTATTGCTTAAATGGGGAAAAAGAGGCAGAGAATAAAATTCCTAAAAAACTAAAGTATAATTGTTATTTTTTCTGCACCTATACACTCTCTCACAAGACAGTAAGCGTGCTCAGCCAACGTATCTTTCTCCAGAAAGCACAGCAGGCTGTATTGCAAGCACTTGCCTTTCGAGAAGCTTCTTATATGTCCAGTGACTCTTTGCGCATCCTAAAAGGATGAAAAGGAAAAAACACCAAAACACCACAACAACCAAACCTAAAAGGGAAAAAAACCCAACAAAAAAAAGGTGCCTTGTGTTGTTTCATTCACCGCTCGTTCCAAAACCTTCAAACCAGCAGCAGCTCGGAGGGGAAAGCCCGTGGGGAGCACGCTCTCGCTGCCCACCCCGCTGCGGGGGCCGCGCGGCCACGTGCCGGTGGGATACGGGGCGGGAGCAGCATCACGAGGAGCGGCCCCGCGGGGACCCGGCCGTGGGCAGGGGACAGCCACCTCCCCCACACCCAGGTCTTCTCACAAATGCCATCGTTTCCAGCCTCTGCGAGCGTACCGAGGCCGTCACCTGGGACAGAACATTTTTAGTCCGTTAACGTTTCAGCGCGGGTTTCTTGACTCTGAACTGCCAAGCAAAGGGAAGCCGAGGCAGCCAGTCAAGGCACAGAGAAGAAAACCAAACGCGCTTTTAAAAGCGCACATGCACAAAGCAGAGCAAAATTTAAAGGCAGATCTTACCATAACCTCAGTTTGATTCTGCAGGTATAGATTTCTCTCCATAAAAATCAATAAAAGATTATTTTAAGCCATTTGATTTCATTACCCTGTATCAAATCTCTGCTCTGAATGGAACATCTGAATCAATTTGTAAAGCTCCTACAGGCTATGCTTTCGCAGGCTTTCAACTGCCTTCTCTCTACCTCTCTTACTACGAAGAGAGCAGGATAAAAATCCCACACTGGAGGTTATTTAACATTTCTAAACAAGTACCAGCAGATTTTTTTTTTTTTGTATTTATTTTTTTTTCTTCCCCCACTTTAGCTCTCTTAATTCTTAACACTGATGTTTGGGGAGGGAAGGAAAAACCAACCACGAACTGTAGAGAAGAGAGAGGGCAGTTCAAAACCGTAGAAATCAGCTTCCTTGGGGGTGATTTCTTCTAGAGCTGTGTCAAAAAGCACACGGGCTTTGTGCGTCTCCACGAGATCCACAGCGCGTACCTGGGAGCCTTTCCTCATGCCCCGCACGCTCCCAGAAAGGTACCATTTTGCTGCAGTGATGGCTGAGGAACTAAAATGCCCTATTTCAGTACTGAGAGAGGAAAACGTGTTGAATTAAACAAAGACACATGTACCCTGTGCACTCTTCGTGCTGAGGCAGCGGGGTTTCGCCACAACGCAAACACGCCACGGCTCAGTTCCCGCGTTCAAAACAGGATGGCACCCTGGATTTCCACGCAGCGCTCCGAATCGTAACAAAAGGCTCATTAAAAAGCGAGCAGACACAAAACCAAGTGTCACAGCAATAGGGTTATTTTTAATACGCTTTGGTTAATAAGCTACAATATTAAAAAGCCCAAGAGTTTCAATTTCTGGACTTCGATTCCTCCCTCCCCCGCCAAACTACATCCCTTCAGAGAAACTGCTGCCATGGTAATTCATTCAGCGCATCCCAGTGCCACACTCAGAGAGGTGACCAGCCCGTCTGCTTCCCATTCATACGAGTGCCAGTGAGAGGCAGCGAGCAGCACGGCACCTCCTCCCACACGCACCCCCAACTCGCCGAGCCCACTCGGGAGTCACCCCACCTCCCAGCTCTGCACCTCAGAGCCTGCACTTGGAGGAACTCCCAACCAGTCTCCAACTGGTGAAAAAATGCGAGCAATTTGCCTCTTTTGTACACGGACCACTCCTGATACCATCAGCATGAACAATTTACAGTACTGAGGAAGAAAAGAAAACAGTACAGGAAAAATAATGAGTAAAGCATCAGGCTTAAAATATGTTAAGTAACTGCTATGAAGCCCATTACTGGTTTTGTGGTGTGGTTTTTTGTTTGGTTGCTTTTTTATTTATTTTTCTCTCATGGGTCTTCTAGACTCCTATTAGCACTGCTTTGTTTAACAGAATATGAGCACTTCTATACCTGCCTGGTAGGCTGATGTGTGTAACACACGACCAGTCAGTGCTCAGAACCATCTATCAGCACAAGCATTTCCATTTCAGGGGAGGCAGAACTCAGTGGGACCCAGGGGGGTTATTTGTTTGGCTTTTTTTTTTTTTATTCAGAAGAAGAAAGTGAAAATGAATGCAAATACCTCCTTTCTTGGCAGCAGGCAGTGCATTGTTAGCATCTCAGCCTACTAGTCTGAGCACTGCAGCTGCCAAGAGGAAGAAATAAATAAATAAGAGCCCAACCCCAACAGCCAGGCATTTCAAAGGACAAAAGGATAGGAAAATAAGAGCTGCAATACAGCCACAAGTGAGATGTCCTGAATTCCTGCAAGTTACTGCCACTCTCAGATTATTCCTTTTTTTTTTTTTTAAAAAGCTCCTTACAGCAAGTGCTACTTATCAGTCATATGCCATCCACCCTTCGCTCCCCACCCCGTTCTGATGTGCTGCAAAGGCCAACCGCCATCCATCCACTCCCAGAGGTTATTGCTCTTTCACTGAAGACATCCAACGAACCTGGAGATCCAGGTGGCAAATCCAGTGGGCTTTAGATGCATTCTTATTATAAACACACTGAGTAATAATTTACACCAAGGCTTTCCAGAGCTGATGTCGTGGTGATGGACTTCAGGGGTTTGGCTTTGTACTTGAAAATCATTTGAGCAGCCCACGTCCCTGTGTAAACCAGATGAGTGATGCAGGAGCGCTGGGTACCACATCCTGCTGCTCTACACTAGAATACCAGAAGAGACACGGATAAAGACACAGATAAATGCTACTCAAGTACTTTCAAAGCCTGCAGTTGTTGCATTTGGGTTATCTCATCAACTAGAAATGTAAATATTAGGTGGAAGTGTGATAGGACTTTACCCCTTTCTGATGCAGTCAGAAAATGACATCCTTGAAGATACAGGTCACAGCCTGGAGCTTTCCCAGGAGAAGAGACTCATTTCCAAATGAAAGCTTAATATCTCCTGCTCACAAAACCCCAAGCCTGCTGACTCTGAACATACCAGGAAGCCCAGCAGCCAGTGCCACCTGAAGCACACCAGTAGGAAAGTGGTGCTGGGTGCAGTCATACAAATCAAGCACAGCAAACAGCCAAAGAGGTGGTGCAGGTACCAACTGCAGATGAGGAGCAGGGAGCACACGCTGCCCGGAGAGCTTCATACTGGAGCTTTGCTCCATTTTACATCGTGTAGTCGAGTGGGACCATTTGAGGGTGAAATTATTACAGAAAGGAGACGAGTTCATAGCATGCACTTGTATTTAAAAGGTTTTTAAGAATCTCCTTACTGTATTTTTGAAATACCATGGAAACTGCACTGGCCCACAAGGTGGGAGATTGATTAATGGAAACAACAAGTGTGTCGCTAGGTGCTCCATTTATCTGGATTTCATGTAACCCGGACAAGCCCAAAAGAAAAGGAAGTATCTTATTAAACTGGTAGAAACTCAGTAACACAAGGCAGAAAAAATTTTTAAGCTGCCTTTTAAAAAAAAACCCAAAACAAACCCACTTTTTAAAAAGCAGTACTTAATTCACAGCTTTCCAAAATTAAAAGAACATTTGGTTGTGAAACCATGAGGATCAGAATGATCACCTGGGGTAGAAATGCTCTGTCTGCCTTTGCACAGCATGGGGAAATGAGAATAGAGGAGAAATTAATTTCTAAAACAATCTGTACTAATTATTCTGAAGGCCAGAAATATGATCATAGGCAAACACTATTGGTGTCTCTCCATAATCAATACAAGGATGGGACACTTTACATACAAGCACTGCATGGTACATGAAAACCATTTTTTTTCTTGTACAAGAAATGACATACCTGTAATATTTACTCAGAAGAGCTATGGGAAAAAAAAAACCAAACCCAAAAAGTCTGGAGTTAAATCTCAATTTAACACTGCTTGCAAAATTCACTGAATAGAACTATTAATTGCCACCCTAGCCATATATATCTTTTAACTTTCTAGAAGCTGAGCCTAATTCATTGCAAGTGATTTTATCAGATCCACAATAATCTGCACATTGGAAGAGAAAAGAGCACTGGTCAAAGGGATAAACATTAATGTTAATTCTTCAGCTTCTACCTAAAGACCTGTCAGGTTTGCTCATTGATAAATACCTGAAGTAACTGCCACTCAGAGCAGCACATTTCACTTGTCACTGAAAAATGCATTTCAAAAGCTACGGGTAAGCTGCCCCCCTGCACTACCCATGATTTGCATTTAGTTCAAAAAAGTGAGCGAAGTACATCTGTCCCAGAAAGCAGTGCTATCACAACAGAGCACCAGCTCCCCATACACATATCACCTCTGGAATCTGCTGCTGCCCCTTGAGCACGTGCATCATTGATGCAATGCAATGCGATTTATATTAAACAAATAAACTCCAGAAAAATTCCACACAAGTTTCACAAAGGGCCAGTAGTTTTTTTTTTTGAAAAGCAAACGCCAGTGAAGAAGTTAATCATCACTACAGGAGACTACTCGAGTGTAAAAAGAATTAAAAATCCCTTCTTTCAGGACATATAGACAGAAAGGTGCCTAGCTGCAGGGTTTAGGAACCTGCATGGTCCAAGGATAGAAGTAGGGGATTTTTACAGTGGAACAATCTTTTTTCAAATGCTGTTGTAGAAGGGGACGAAGTAAAGTTTGGAGCATACGAGTAAATTTTCAGGTTAGATGCATCTCTTCTATAAAGGGATTTCCTAGTACTGGTTTTCAACACAGTTTTTCTTTAGTCAGAAGATAATGCTTGTATCATTTGACCCTGGAATGGAGCAGACAGCAAAATATTTAGAAGACCTGACACTGTTGGTAACAAGAAGAAAGTGCTCAAAATGAGACAGTGGAATTAAAAGGCCAGTAAACTAGGTCAAATTAGTGGAGGGGAGAGTACCCTGGAATACAGCAAAAAGTAACTATTATAATTGTAATTTCCATCACAGACAATTTAAATGATTAGTAGCAGGAGTTAGCAAAAAATGAATTAATTCCTGCAACTAATTCCATTTTGTTGCATTTCCTTAGGGTGTCTGGATTTTTAAGCTTAGTACCCAAAGTCCTTTATGCCTTTACTGCAATAACCCGATGGGCTTGTATTTTTACACCTTTTTTTTTTTTGACCTAAATCTCTTACATAATTGTTCATATTTTTCAGCATCTTCTCTGAAGCTTTACTTCCATCAGGACCTGCACAAAGGTACTTAAAGGATCCATCCATGCTCCGTATGCTTCTGCAACTGAAAGCAATTACTACCAATCATTAATTGCACAGATGCAAAGGTCTCTGCCGGTCATCACATCAAAGCTGGATGCGTTCAGCAGCCCAGGTCACTAGGACACAGCCAGCAAATGAAACCATCAGGCCCTTCAGCCTCCCTGATGGACACGGCGACGTTCAAATCCGATCCACATCCAGATCCCGACTGCAACCCTGTCACAAAAGGGAACTAGTTTATGAACACCTCTGGCACTCGAGAAAAGGCATCTAAGTGTGCCATGTGCTACAAGCAGGGCAGCGTGGCTTCCTTCCCCGGCAGCCAGGCAAGCTTCTGGGGAGGCAAGGGTTGCCCACTCCCACCCCCCCCTCCACTCCACGTGTGCCAGCAGCCCCAAGACAAAAAACGCCAGTCCACGACTGCTGCTCCATCACAGCCACTGCAAGCACATGGTGCTGCTGCGCAGGGGGAAACCCGATTCAGGTCACGGCAAAAGGTAGAAAAACACTCATTGTAACACGACGCTGTCACGCTCCCTTCTCCGCACTCTCCTGCCTGGGGGACAACGAGCCCCCTGCGGAAAAGCCAACTGCGGCCTCGGCCTGGGAAAGGGGAAAGGGAAACGGCGACGTAGGAATCACACATCCCCCTCCCACAACACGGGCACCCTGCGTGTCTCCACAGCCACGTCTGCCCCGAGGCCTTTATTAGCAAGCAAAGGAGCTGCCCCCCCATTCCAGTGCCCCCCTCGTCAGCCCGGCGGGAGGGAAGAGGGAAACGTGGGGCTCCTCACCACACAAAGGAGCTCAGAAGAGCAGACCCTCCCTCCGCCCCTTCCTCCACCTTCCCTGCCTCCAGCCTTTCAAAACAGACCTTGGCCTTTTAGAAAAGGTGGAAAAAGAAAACCAGAATAACCCACCCTACAGCAACCCCATGTTTTTCCCTGACAGGGAGATTAAAACAGCTCCTGTATTAATGAGGGGAAACCAAATTTAGAAGAGGCGCAGCATCCAAATATAGGCTTAAACACACCTTGCTCCTGAAAAGGGTCTCGCTGTTTCCTTCGCCCCTCCCGGCCCGAAAGGAGAAGTGGGCTGAACGGACACTGCTGGGGGCTCTGCTCGGCCTGCTGCTCAGCACCACCCCACATCCCACTGCCCCACAGGCACCATACCCACAGCCAGTGACTCACCACTCCCATTGACAACGTCCCCAGCCCCACGGGCACCATACCCACAGCCAGCGCCTTGCCGCTCCCATCGACAGCAGCCCCAGCCCCACATCTCCCTGCCCCACGGACACCATACCCACAGCCAGCACCTCGCCGCTCCCATCGATGCTGGCCCCAAGGGCCACGTCCCGCCACCAGCAGCCCTGCAGCCAGGCCTGGCACCAAGGTGGTATTTTGGCAGAAGCCAATAATCCTGCTCCCCAGGGAGGATCCCTGGGACCCGCCTGTTATTCCAGGCAGAAAGTAGTAAACAACCTCCCGAGGACTGGAGACAGAGGTAAACCCCAAAGATGCCACGGCCTTGCAACAGGCCAGAGTCACTACCGGACAAAAACAACACGGAGCTTCCGAGGCGGCACTAAAAGACTGTGAGGCAAAAGTTAATAATGCTGCTCCTATAAGGGAGGAAGGGAAGAAAAAATAAATAAAATCAGAGTCATATGTTTCTCCAGAAGGACTTGGGGAATTTGTTTACAACCAACTCTTCACATTCTGAATTTCAGAAAATAACCTCACTTATTTCCTAGGCACGTAGGTTTTTATAAAGATCTCTCTCTCCCCTTTTAGAAGCAGCATTTGCTTTTTTGCCCCCCAAGATAAAAAACAAATGGGGGAGGGAAATTATCAATACACTTAAATCTGCAGCATGGTTTTTTTCCTACGCATACAGAAACATTCTAGCAAAAGCAAGAGTTGGTGTTTAGCTTGATAACATACAGATGAAGGAAGAACATTCCCAGTACAGCCACCCCAGGGGGGAGGATTTAAAAACTGGTTTAAAAAGGTATTTTGTCCACATTCTGTTGTTATATTCACGTGATGTCACGCTTGCCGCGAGACAGAAAATGTGCCGCTCAGACTAACATCCAAGGCACCTCTAACTAGGATGGGAAGATTAGTTTGGCCTCTTTCAAGAGAATAAATTATTGCTGAAGATGTTTACACAATGCAGCTTCATGAGCCTGAAAGGTTGCTTTGAAAAGAGGCCCAGGGCCCCCGGCCCGAGGAATGCGAGTGCAGCCCATGTGGGGAGACAGCCCAGCCCGAAACCCAGCAGCTCCACTTCACCCGCTGGCTTTCACTTCAGGTGCCTATTTTTGGGAGGCAGAGGGTTGTGTGTGTTGGTGCTCTAGCTAGCTCGCTTTGAAAACACTCGGAGGGTTTTAGACACGATGGTCTCCGTATCATGTTTTAAAAACAAAGTGCGTTGTAGGAAATGTTAGTGAAAAAAACACAAGAGAGACCACTGGCAGCACTGGAAAAAAAATTAAAAAAAAAATAATCTAAAAATCAGATCACCTTGTCCTTTCTATCACTGCACAACTGCACAAAGAGAAAAAGCCTAGCTGTTCTGAAGTCAATGGCAACACACAGAGTATCATAAGTGAGCACAAATTTGGCCTCGACTTATTCCTCCAGTGCTCTACAAGAACACAGCATTTCCTAATTCCTACACAGCTGTATGCAGACATCACTACCACCACTGCCTTCAGATCAGGCATCAAGAAACAGTGAATTCACCACAAATTTAAATGAAACATCATTGACATTTTGTTTCCATCTTCTCAAAACACAGCACAATCAGACTGAACCCTTTCATAACACTCAAAGTCTATGTATTTCAACAACAAAAAGCGAAAGGGGGAGTGGGAAGGTGCAGGGAGGGAGGAAAAGGTGCTCTCAGGTTTGTGCCCAGCTCCTCAGGACTTGTTCTTTTGTTCAAATACACCGCAGAAGACAGGGAGACACAGGCTGCTGAGATTCAGAACAGAAGGGCTTACAAGGAAGTCTAAAAAAATCTGCCATAAAGTATGTGCAAAGTAAGAACTGAAATCAACCCACTACTTACTTCAAACGCTTTCCCATTAAATCCCTGATATAGTGAAGACAGGAAAACCCCTGACTGACTTTAAGGCTCTGAAGAACCTACGTTAAGTATCATGGCATTACTAGTGCTGAAAACTAGGAAGTAACTTCAGGTTCTCGCCAAAGAGGAGCCCAAGCCACCAGACTGCTACGGTCACCACTCGCAGATGCCTCAACTCCTAGATACGGGCATCTCAACCCGGGATGCAGAGGGGAAACTGAAAGTCATAAGAATTTAATAGTTAACAAAAGCAAGCTTATTGTCTGTAGGCTTAGGGGAGTTTTCACTTCCACTGTGTTGAGGGGGTTTCCTGTGTGTTCATTTGTTGTTTTTCAAAGGAGGACAGTGACACAAAGAAGCCATTCCACCTGCAGCACACAGCCAAAACTGCACTGGGAAAGAAAAACAGATGTCAGCATACCTTGTTTCTGTACCTAGTAATAAAATATTTATAAATCACCCTCCTTTCCTCCCTCTTCTAATTTCCTTTGCTCTCCTAGACATGTACAATCTCTCAAAACTTACTCTTTCAGCTACTTGAACCTGACTTCTGGTGGACTTGGCAGCGTTAGGTTTACAGTTGGACTCAATCTTGAAGGTGTTTTCCAACCTGCACGAACGTACGATTCAGGTATCACCTGCTTCCTGGAGACACTCCCCCCCCGCAGCACTGCCCGCCTGAGCCTTCGCCTTCCATTCCCGAAGGCCAAAGCTATTGCAACGGCTGTCCTAACAGGTTCTTCCACAAGGAAGCCTGGGAAAGCGGTGTGATGATTTCTGGGGATCAGGCAAGGTTTAGACATGTCGAGTCACTCGGGAGGACTGACGCTGTGTCAGGTAACAAAATACCTGCAGAGCTGTATTTCTTGAACCCACCGAGCTGCGAGGAGACAGGCAACGCACAACCCCCGACTGCCTGGTGTACCCTGCCAGCCTGCTTCTCACACCGAGCACCACGGTCCCCACCCTCAGCCTCACACTTCCTTCTTTCTCTCTTTAAAAAGGAATGAAGAAAAATACGTCTTCTTTTGCAAAAGCACTTTTTTTTTTTTTTTAATAAAATATTAAACTTCCATCTAGCAAGTGAATATTCTGAGTTTATGGCTTAAGAAGCTTGCAGGCAAATTAGAGGCAAGACTTCTCTGATCAACTATGAAATTCTTATCTCCCTTAAAAAACCACCTCCATCAAGCATATGGATCTTCAACGTGCCTCTTGAAAGGAACAAGAGAGATTAGGTATCACCAGTTATACAAGATGCACTTTACAAATCCTGTGTCAATTAAAAGATGCTGTGTATTCTGAAACTCCCACACTCCTCATGCCTACACATCTTCTGTAGGCTTTATTGGCAGCAAAAGCAGCGGCATTTGGCCCAATAACTGAGAGGATGATAAAGCTTAATTCAATCCTCTTCCCTGCACTCTGGGTGCAAACAAAACTAACAAACAGAACGAGTCAAAACTGGCCAAGAAGTTTTTTCAACTACTACTACATCACTTGTGCACAACGAATGGCCCAGCATTATTTTACCAGGCAACAGAAAGCCACAGCGCCCAGGCCCACTCAAATACCTCTACTTATTCTTATGGTAGTTGGGACCCAGAGGGGTGACCTCTCCAAAAACCCACTCCAGTGAGGACTTGTACGTTGGAGATACTGTACCTGCTACAAGGCTTTGTTTGAAACAGTGAGCGAAGAAACGCCATTAGAACGCTGTAAATGTGCAGGGTGCCCACATCTCAAATACAGACTGCAACTCTCATCCCTTCAGCTCAAAAAGGGTGGAATAAAACTGGACAAGGTAGAGAGAGGCATGACAAAGCCTCCGAACTATTCATATATGCGTGTACACAAAGACTTGTCTTCAGTACTTCAGTCTCAAGAAAACAATTAAGAGAATTAAAAAATCACAATTACCGTCAGACTAATTGCAAGTAAAATGCTTAAACTTTCCTAACGAGTATCCGTTGACAAAACTGGTTTGGCAATCCAGCCTAACAGGAAAATGGTCTCCTCAGCTACCTCAAAGCCAGCAGCTGTACCTGAATTTAATCTCTACATGTATGTTCGAGCTCTGGGGGTGGAAGTTCGGTTCACCTTTGAGGTGAATCAGAGTATTCAGACCACAAAATCCTGTGGGCTGTCCAAAGTGTCCATCACCCTCAAGGTTACACTTTACCTACTCAGGAATCTTCTCCTTACTTAGAAAATAAGATGATTTTTCCTACTGAAAGATCTCTCAAATCTTCATTTTGCGCTCTTTTGCAAAACATTTCCATGTTTAACCCCATTATGGTTTTTATCCTTCTAAACTATTCTCATTAAATAAGAACACATTCTATTTTGAAATCTGCAATTTTAATTTCAGTTCTGTCTCCTGATCTACTTTTATAACTTGAAGCAAGCCGAGACGGTTGTTTGTTCATGTCTGAACACTGTTTTTATTTACCATGCATAAGAGGAGAATATTCTAATACCACTTACATGGAGTAATAAATTGGTTTTTGATTAATGTTTAATCAAAAACAAAGGGACCCATCTGTGCAAAGAGAAGTAGGAAGCAGAAAGCCCTGTTCATGGGAATTTCTTTTGTGTCAGCTCTCCCTAGCTCTGGGTAACAACACTAGATCCTTCCTCTTCTGCTGGTATGAGGATGCAGCACTGTTGCCAAAGCACTTTTACAATAGCCAGATAGTTTCCTCCAGGAAACACTAATTTAAAACAAGATTTATTATTTTATTTTTTTTTTAAATACAAAGACTCTACAGCTGAAAACAGCGAGTAAACATTTTAAACCTCAAATGCCCATAAAAATCAAAAGCATCAGTGATGACCTTCCCGATTTCTGGCAGACCAGCAGCCATCAAGGTAAACAAGTCTCAGGCACCCTCAAGCTCCCTCCTGTCACCTGACAGGGCCGCATGTGAAAACAGCATTAGAATCTGATGTCTCACTAAGAATGAAGTCAGTTTAAATGAAAACTGAGTATTCAAGTCTTCATCAGACTACACATGACTTTTTGTCAAAAGACTCAAAGGACCAGGGAAGCATCAGCATTTAGAAGCAGTCAACATTTGGGATCAATACTGTGTAAAAAGACACATATATACAAGAAAGATGAACATATCTAACTAATGCAAATTATAACAGATTATTTAACCTCAAAAGGAGGCTTTCTGTCTTGAAGCAGCAGCACATGTACCAGTTTGGGGGTGTAAATGCCTTGTCAGCATGACATCAGGTGGGATGCAGCAGGGGGGGTCATCCCAAAGCAATCCTGGGATATTTGGGGTGATCCACAAACATCACGTAGGCAGAAAGTTTCTCAGGAAGTTTTTAAGTAGCTGGTAGTGAAGTGGTTGCTTCCTCCTCTGGATAGAGCCTGAGCAACACCTCAATTAATCCACAAGATCTTTTCAATCCTTTCTCAATTTCCCTCACTTACATTCATGTAAAAGTCCAGAAAAGCAAACAGCGTTTGCTTTAAAACATTCGGTCCCCAAGCCTCTTTTTGGCAAATGTAAATACATGGTGAATTTCTTCAACAACTAAGATCTCCCAAAGGAAGATGGTATATTAAAAAAAAACATAATATAAGAACAATCTTAATTATAGCTCTGCTACCACATTATGATAATGAGTACTTGCTCTTAATCAGACATTTTTGAAAAAATCATTATTGTTCTGAATTATACAAAGGCTGGTCTAAAGAACAAGGATCTTTGCCTCTTGCTGCCAGAAGAAACAGCATTTCCTCAGGCCTGTTTCTGCCTTCGACTAACAGTTTTGATTTTGGCTTTAGGAAAATAACTGCATGTCCTCAGCTGGAGGAAAAAAAAACCTTTCCCTTCTTCCCCCCTGTGCCAGATGCTGACAGGAGATCAGCAGCATCATTCGTAGTAACACTGGGTTTCATTAGCCTTTAGCAAAAAAACAAAAGGAGAAAGAAAAAAGATTAAACCTCTGGCTATCCTTGTTCAGGTAAACAACGGGAGATTATTACAGAGTTAATACTTGGTTTTGTTCATATTCCTCTTCCTCCTGTTCACCTCCTGTTGGAGCCCCAGACTAGAATTACAGTCCAACAATAGCCCAATTGTCACCCCCGGCAGCGACTTCCATCCAAACAATAGATCTTTCCCTTTTCTCTCCACCCAAAGTAAAATTAATAAGGAAAAAATTCTCCGATTACAGGGTAAAGAATAACATTTTTAAGGGGGCCGACAGAGAGACCCATGTACACATCACGAGATTCTGAGCTTCCTTTGTACAGAAGAATGCGCGTTCCCTTTCCCAGGCGCCTTTGTATCCCACAGCCCCTCCTATGCAGGGGAAGAGATGGGGAGGAAGGTTATGTGCTCTGGCACGAATGGCATTTCCTAAGAAGGTCATTTTAACAACTACACTGGGGTCCTTTCTTTAAGGAGTCTCACCTATTCTTACAAACATCAGGGGGAGAGCTGCGAGCCCCCTTTCTTTTGGCACCGTGATAACCTGAAAGCATGTGTGCCTGCTCAGGAATTCACACTCTGAGGAGAAAACCAGGCTGGATTTACAGAGCAAACGTGGGGGTTTTTTGTGGGAAAAGATGATTTACATATAGGAACAAATATGTCTTATTTCCCACTTTTAAGATGAAAGAATACATGTCACTGCATTGCAAATATTTCAGTAATGTGTGCCAAAAGCCACAAACAGAGCGAGAAAGCCCTCCTTTGGAGAGGAAAAAAATCCCCACCTCCTATAGCCATGGCTGCAAAAACTCCAGCATTAGGCTCATCATTTGTTTCTGTCTGCTTAGGAGCCCAGCATTTCTTTCGGAAACAAAGCGATAACAAACAGTCCAAGCTGCTTTCCAAAGAAGTTCTCAAGTATTTCAAGAATTTTCTCGTGCGCTGCCAAGTATCAGTCTCTTCCTCGCAGGGCTCTACCACTGCAACCAGGGCAACATCTGTTGGTTGGGGGTTGACAAGGGGAGGAAACGGGATATTTTGTGATTTTGCAGTAACTGCAGAAGCTGCCCAACGTGAAATTCCCATTGATATTAATTTCAGCTTCTGCCTGCACAGCGTTTACTCACGCAGCAGACAGTTAAAAGCTCTTTCCAAGTGCCTTTAAGGATTTGAGATTTGTCTCCCCTAATCAAGGTTTATTCTCCTTTAGGTTTAAGTACTTACTAAATCACTGCTCTCAGTACTTCTGACATCTGATTCCTCCTCACTAAAACTACAAAAAAAAGGTTCTGTATTTGGCTATTTGCAACTGGGCACATTTACAAAAGCAGGTTTGATTTCTTTGTGATTTTGGTAAGAAAATCTTGATTTTTCAATTAAAAAAAATACACACAGAAAAATAATAGTCCAAATAAATGCACACAGAGGCCTGCGTTGCCAGCAAGGCTCCCATGTTAACTGAAGTCCCCATCCCAGCCCAAGTTAGCATGTTCTAACAAATTCAAATGTTGAGTTGAATAGAAACTTGAAGCTCACCAGGAACATGTCCACCTCTGTGTAAGGAAACCTCTAGGAGAGACTTGGGTATCAGGCCAGAATTTTTCAGCCTTGCTGAGGATACAGCTGCAGCAGAGCAGGACCAGACACTGGCAGTGTGCAGATCCCAGGCAGCAATGCACAAATCCTGTTCAGCATCCTGCACAGCATCCAAGGTCCTTCCCAGGTAAATGGTGCCTGATACCAAAAACTCAACCAGATCATAAGTAATGAATGATATTCTAAGGGAAAACCCAGCTTCTGATTTATAATAGATAATGTGCTTGTAAGACGTAAAATAAGTGAAGAGAAAACCTACCCCCTGGTGATACAGTCTCCCTTAGTGCTTTGAATGAGGAACAGGTCAGAGAAGGAAGTCTGGGGAGAGATGGGGGATTGGAAAGGTTCTTGCTTTGGATACCCCACTTTGACAGGACCCTGGTACTGAACATAACTGATAACGACATGGTAGTCCCCCTTTTACACAAAAAATAGTTACAGGACTACAACACGGTTTATTACAGAAGCTGGCCTTGCTCTCTTCTGGAAGGAGATCGAACTCAGTGCACCCGTCAATAGTCTCAACAGAACCAAGATCCTCCTCTGGCTGGCAAAGCTCTGAGCCTGTTACCCCTGCACACGCAGGGACACAGTAAAACCATGAGAGAACAGAGCCATGCTAAAAAAAAGCATCAAAGTTCACTATGTCTGACACAAGGATCTACGGGATGAGAAAGTCTGGGGCTCTTGTGCTCTTCTGCACTCAGAGGTCAGTGCATTTGCTGCTGATAATTTTTCAGTGCTGTTCCTCCTTGTCTTCCATACTACAGACTTCAGCTCTGCTTTACCCTAGTGCCCTGAGCTGGCAGTGGGAAAGAATTCCCCAGTGCACCAAGAGAAGGGAGCAGCTCCTGCACACACAGCCGACTGACAAAGACCACAGCTTCCCAACAGCCTGGCACCTCCAGAAGCAGCTCAAGTCAGGAGGCTCTGGCAATTCAAGGAGGGAGCGGACAGGCCAAGGGTATAGTTGCTGTCTATAACATTTCTCAAAACCACCCGAGCCTCAGCATCAGAAGGCTGTCCCCAGATGAGCGTCCGAGCACGCTCTACCTGCTCTCTCCTTGCAGTTTCTCCTGCGACACGTAGATCTTGAAGCTGTGATTTAGATCCTAAATTTTGAGGAAAGGGCCTGTTTCAAAAATGGCAAAGCTGTGCTGCACCAACAGCCAGCAGATACAACTCACTGTGCAGGAATTCTGTGGTGCTCATGAAAACTCTGCACCCACCAGAAAAACATCTGAACGGGCAGAGATGATGGCTTTTTGGAAAGAATCAACACTGGCATTGTTACTTACACTCCTTAAGGAGGATTGCTAACGTTTCCTTGCTTCATTTCCTTTTCGGTTTACGTTTAAAGATAAATATTTTGTTTATAGTTAACTGAGCACACATCCAGCTGATCTGTCTCAAAGCACTTCCTGCAAGTTCACTCGGCAAAAATCTCCTGGCTGCCAAAGGCTGCCACACACTCGAGTCAGATAACCAGGGTAGGTCTGTGGGAGCTGGAGGATTGGAAAATGAAACACACCAGCTACTCTTCTTTCTCCAGCAAGGCATTTATGAGGTGAAGATGTCATGCAGAAGTCCAATATCTGCAACAGCTCGTAAATAATGTGTAGTTTGATACTTGTCTCACAGACACAATAAAAAGAAGAGAAAATATAAAACTCAGCCACTCTTAGTTTGTTTACGTGGGTAGATTTAAAATTCACTTCAAACTCCATTTCATTTTATGTTTGTGAATAATTCTCACCTAGGTCCACCCTTTCCATACCTGTGCCTATAAAGGAACACATGAGAGAACAGTACTCCTACAGCTTTCGAGAGCTTAACCTTCACTGCCAGCTTCTCTAACCTGCCAAGAAAGGTAAGGAAAATGTTATCGACTACACAGTGTCACTCAAATTCAGAGTATATGTCCATGAAAAAGAGATTTTGCTTATAATTTTGCCCTTTACTTTCTGGAATAGATTTGAACTACTTCCCAAAGAGAAGTGTACAAGAAGCAGATGAAATTCAATAGCTATGATGGTTAGTTATGGTACCTCTCAAGAAGTTCAAGTCTTTTAGAAAGCTGAGGCCATTTGAAGATCATTGGGTGCATTTCTCAATTAGTATCTGCAGTTCTACAGCCAAACAAAATGCATGGACTTGTCCTGGAGTTCTTTACAAAGGTTCTTTAGAGACAGAAGTTCAAGCAGCGACATAGAGAGAATTGCCCAAGATGCCCACACACTCCAGTGTCTTCCCAATGCCCCACGTCCATTCCACACAACTGCTACATGGAAATTATCTTGGGTCACTTATGGAAGTCCCAAAAAACAGGCTGTTACCCACATATTTATTCTCTGAAGCTTCACTCCGTCTTTCCCCATCTAATGTAGCCACCCTAAGCTCACCAAGCATGTGGAAGAAAAAAAAAAAGTAAATAATAATTAAAAAAATAATAATAAAAAAATCAATCAAGGTAGAGAAGAGGAACACAATTTATGACAAACCATGAAACCATGAGAAGCCTCAGCTTGGCTCTCACAAGAGGGAGAAAAAGTAGAAACAAACCATATCCTCTTCTGTACAACATCATTAATATTCTGGAACGTGGAATCAGAAGGTTGCTTTTAATACTGCTGAAAATAATATATTCTGATTATATCCTGCAGCCATTAAGTGCTCAGAGTAAAGACACAGCCAGCTCCTTCCTGCCTCTTCTGACAACCTTTTACACAGACAAGTTTCCAGGTAGCCCTCAGCATCTTAGAGACATCCCTCAACAAAAAGCTGATTCCAAAGGTCACTGAAAACAGGGACGTTTTCCAGCAAAGCTTAATGGGTCTCAATCCAGCCAAACAGAGGCCAGGATGCTGACCTGAGACACACATACTGCACATACATAAATGAAGTATTTGGCAGGGGATCCTGCAGAAGGGAAAAAGGAGAGATAGTAAAGACAGTGATTAAAAAAAAAAGTTCACCACAGTAATACTTTTGGTTCAAATGCAACACAATCTATACTGGCCTGCCTTCCACTTAGAATCATAGAATTGTCAGGGTTGGAAGGGACCTTAAAGATCATCCAGTTCCAACCCCCCTGCCATGGGCAGGGAC
>WTSP01017215.1:23592-36998 GCA_025331215.1 Actenoides lindsayi | reverse complement strand
TAATTCCATGTGTTTACTGATCTTGGAAAGCAAATTTCAGACTGTTTTATAACTGCATTATTTTATTTTATTTTATTTATTTTATTTTATTTTATTTTATTTTATTTTATTTTATTTTATTTATTTATTTTAATCTTTATTTATTTTGGGTAAAGCATCCAGCAGTGCCAGGCAGGGACATCAGCTCACTTCCCAAAATGCCAAGCTGCCATGCACTTGTTCCATAGCAAGTATCTCTGCATCCATGTCCTTCCTCTTGGTAAATGGGAAGTCGTCTGAAAAAGCCACACCTGGCTGTACATCACCCCTACAAGAATCTTATTTACCAGTAGTACTCCTTTCATTAAGGAGTTACATTTTTTCACTCCTAAACTGGGTAATATTAAAAGTGGGGGAAATTTAGTTGGAGGGGTGAAGATGTAAATTTTCTTGCCAGGGGCCTTTTCTGTCCTCCTGCTCAGATTACCTGTCTGTGACAGAAGTGGCAGAAAGAAATGTGTTTTCACCTCAGCTGCTTCTGTGCCAAACCTAAAGCTTTAATGCCCAGGAGTGGTGGTTCATATTAACCCTCTGGCTTTGCATTGGAGAGGTGTGGGTGCACATCTGCTGCTTCTAGTTCCTCTGTATGGGTTGTACCCTCTGACAGAAGGAGGTAATGGGGTCCTGGCCATTTCTGAAGTGCCCAGAGCATGCCTTCCCAGTGCTGAGATCTTGGCTTCCTAGTGCTCATTTCTCAGTACTTCTGGTAAAATTAAGTAGAACAGATCTTAAAGAGTAACTCTTGTTGGTCATATCATTAAAGTGGTAAGATTTTCATTCTCCATGTAGCCTTTTTATAGTGCAACTATAAAAAGAAAGAAATATACAAAATGTACAAAGAAATACATTCAATTTGAGAAAATTATTGAAACACAGAGAAATAGTTCTCCCAGCATGAATAAACAGCAGATTTGGCTAACCTAAGTTGCCACGGACGAGGGTTAGCAGATTTAGGATATATTCTAACTCAGTATTTTAAACAAATGCACTATTTATTGCTACTCTCTTCTCATTTCCAACAGCAATGCTAGAGTTAACGTGATGAGCAAGAACATTAGCATACCAAAGACAATGATGGGGAAACTTGCCTTGTTGCTGTGCCCCTGCAGCCTCAAGCTAATCTCCTGCCAGCAACCACCATCCAGATAATGCCATCTCTCTCACTCACACACAAACACTTCACAACTTGTTGATATTCAACATAGGAATTAGGGCAGCCCATTTTAATTTGTGGCTGAATATAGAAGCAAGTGAAACAGTTAGGAGTGTCCTACAAGTCTGATTTAGTTAAGAACACAGGAATACCCAAGAGCCAAAAAATCATCTTGATTAACACAGACCCATTCCCACACAGCCCTCCAGCAAGTGTGGAATCACCAGCACTTTTAGCAAGAAGATTTGCAAAAAAAAAAGTGTGGACAGCAATATATAGATGATTGTTTCTGTTTGCAAATAACCCTGTGTGTAAGATCTGAACTGTGCTAGCCCAGCAGATACAACCCTCTACAAAACCAATAGCAGTAATTTTGCACTGTAGCATTGCAGCTTTGGATGCAATTTCAACTTAATTAATAATCAACCCTTTTATTTTTGTGGGCCACTTCTCAGCACTGTCACACATTTCCTTCAGCACACTTGCTTGCTTTTGGAAAAAGAGCCACAGGATTGACAAGTACATGAAACAAAATTACTCCCCTCAAAACAGAAAGGTGTCCTCTCAAGGTCATGTTCAGACAAATCGCATGAGCTGTGTGCTAAATCTCCATCAATTTACCTGGGCTCTGGATAAACAGAACCCTTCAGTATCCTCTGAAGCTCTAATGCCAACTCCTCCTCCTTTTCCTCCTCCATCTCCCATACCAAATTCATTGTGAAGTTTCAAGGGGGAAAAGTAGTCACAAAGGTTATTCTAAAGCTGAAATCTAAATGCATTTTTAAACACTGCTGAGCTCACTGCAGATGCCACACACTAGACAAAGAGCTGCAGAAGGCCCACAGTAATACGCTAATTCCATTGCTAGAAGAAAGGGAATAGACTTCAATCAATCTTGAAATTAATTTTGCATTTAAAAATGTAACAGCCTCTGCACTGCGTAGAGTGTCAATTCTTTTATCATGATTACTTGTTATGTGTCAAACCATTTAGTCTCACCTCCTATTGTGCTGTGATTGAGTTCATGGCAGCAAACATACTGGTCATAAAAACAATGAGAGCTTGAATGCTGCCTGAAATATTTGTTTCACCGAAGCTGAATAATCAAATGCACATTATGATTTTTTGTCAACAACTTTAATTTAGTTCTGTTTAACTGATTGCGTATGCCTCACCCATTTTTGGCTCCATAAATGAGGCCTGTAGGACAAACAAGATGTAAAAATGCTAGCTAAGGCTCATATTCCTGTAAATAAAGGAATGGCTGAGAGCTTTTCTACATATTTGTTTTACAAATCCTTCTCTTTTCTTCCAGTATCCCTTTGGCCTACTTCAAGTTTCTGGATCCAACTGGTGGCTTCAAACTTTTCAGCCTGGATGCCTAAAATATTTTTGGTGAACTACAAACCCTTAGAAGTTTCAAAGACATGGATTGCTCATAGCATGTATGAACTTGCTCCTCTTAGACAGGTTTTGGTGGTCCAAAGTCCGAAAACTTCTGGCCTTGCTGGAGCTTACTGCTTAGTGAGTGTGTCAGTATGTGTAGGAGGAGCAAATGTCATCCTGAAAGGGACTGCAGTAAAAATCGAAGGGAAGTTCCAACTCGCCTGCCATGCTAATTAGCACTGGTGAGAGTCCATGCTTTCCACTGGCAGAGGATGTCAAACCCTATAGTAAGGGCCACTGTGGTGCGTTGGAATAGAGACGTGGTGAGCACCTGAGTGCTTCTGAGACCTGCTGCAAGAGTGTCTCTGTCCCCTTCTGTACTTATGTGTATGCAGAAGGTGTAAAAGCATATTAGATACAGATAGGAAAGTTTATAACCGATGTGGTCAAGGAGGTAAAACAAACATCTTCCATCACATCTGACAATGCTAGTAGCCTTCTGATAGTCGTGTCTACAAGAGTAGTAGACATGGGTTCCTATGAACTAAAATTCTCTTAGGCTTATTTATGTGCTCTGCTTTTGTAGAACATTTCTTTTTAAAATGTGGAAAGCTCTGAATTTTGTTTTACAATCTCTATATTAAATCCCTTTATTTAAAGTCTGGTATGAATATTGTTAAGATTTTGATCTCTTTTTCCATCCATGGCCTCTCTAACAACTAAAGAAATGCTGGGTTCTGTAGCATACTTTTTACCAAATTCCAGTTCCATAAGAAATATTTTTCTCCTTCTATGAAGTTAGGTGCAAATTTTAACTTCCCCTGTTTATTACATTTTCACCTAGAAAATGGAAACAACATTTTAGCCTTCTGGTCACAGTGTGAACATTTGAATGCAATCCCACAAATAGAGGAAGAAATGCACAAAGGTGAATATGTACAGAAGGAAAAATGAGAATGGGCTGTTCTGTCTGTGGTTAAGAGCAGAAAACAGGGGGCAACACAGAGTGATGGAAGGCATGCATTGTTATTCACTGTGAATTTTTCAGATCATTTTCTCTGCTTCACAACCTTTAAGTGCTGGGCCACTTTTTAACCCGCTCCAGAGATCTGAGGGCATGGCAGATCTGCCCACAATACTACTTTATTAACTGCACATAATGAGGTATGCAACACTCCAAATAACAATACATCAGTCAGCAGAACAGGAATCCAAAATGCTCGGCTTGGTTTGGCTTGCTGTTCACCTTTGCTCAAGCAATTATAATAGCTTGAGGCTGAGACTGGAAAAATAAGAGAGAGAGTTTCATTCTTCTCTTTTTTTTTCAAAGAAAGCCTTTCTAAGAAAGAAAGGTAATGTTATTTTAAAGTCAAATTTATGTTATTTATTCTTTATGGGACTACACATTTTTGTCTTACGTATAGGCAAAGCCAGCAAAGTCAACCACTGCTAGAGGTAATAAAAGTCCCTCGGTTCTTCTGCCCACTTTTACCATGGCAAAGCACTGACCATTCAGGCTGGTTGCCACCATGGCTTTCCAGAAAGGAAAAATTCAGGATATGACTTCTGCAGGGCTAAAGGTTGGAGTACCACTGCCACTGTGTCCGTATCTGTTCCTCACATCTCAGCAGCAAAGGCTTTGTTCACTCTCCATCCCTCTGCTATGCCTTGCTTAACCCCTGGACTCTGGAATAGCAAAATTCAATGTTTGACTTAAATGATATAAAGTTTTGACTAAATGATGGTTCTGTTTTCTCCATGTTAACCACTCAAGCATAGGATGGAAGGAAATAGGCCACCCCGTTTTCATAGAGATAGACAATCAGACCTCTATACTTGCTAATAGAGAGTAAAAAGTGAGAAATAGTGGGGCAATGAGTGTGAGAAGAGAGAATAACAACATTAAACTTTTTTTTGACTGAAAAAAATATTGTTATGTGTTTACTGGTTCATTTTGGAAATAAAATACTGAATTAATCCAAGACTGTCCCGTTATACTGTCCAAAATGGAAAAACTCACAGAACAGCCATTCTAAAAATACAATATTAACCCAAGTTAATGTGCCAAGCTGCCAGTGCTTCTACAAACAATACACTTCAAGAGATAGACTGAGAGCAACAGCACATCTGACAGCTCTCAGTTTACCACCATATTAATATTGTTCTAATACTTATCCAGTGGTCACTAGCTGAGGTTCACAGTTAGAGGTGTAGCAGTTCCAGTTTCCAAAACAATTTAAATAGAAAACACAGCAAGACTGTCTAGCAATGACATGGGGAATGGTTTATAGAAGCAAGGTTTGAGGCTGAAAAAGGCTACTTTCCTCCCGATATTGAAATGGAAAAATTCTTTTATTGATATGGAAAATTCTTAAGCACCTAAAAGCATCTAGGGAGTGAACAATAACTACAGATTGCAAACTCCAGGATCAATGGCAAATGAAAAGTATGGTAAAAAGGAACAGTTAGTCTCCTTCTGAAATATGCTGAGCTTGGCCTATTTTCACTGAATTGGCTACTGTGTTGTGAAGTCAGGCTAGAGGATTGCAACTGTCCTTTTTTGGCCTTCCCTCTTCTTCTGTTTCAGCTCCACAGGCTAAGCTTCTGGCTCATCTGACTGCTTCAGAGCAAGAAAGGAGATACGTACCTAACACAAACAATCCCTTCCTAGCAATGAACAAGGAAAATAATCTCTTTTCCCAAAGGGTGGAAGTATGCAATGGAGATTTTGGACTTCAAAGATGTTTCCTGATTAAATATGGGATCTTTGATACCACTAGAGGAACTAAGTCCGCATGGAGCTTTGTCCCAGCTAACTTAGAGACTAGGAGACCAAAGGGCAATGTACTTCCAAATGTGTGTACAAATTTAAGCATTTAAATAGTGATCTGATTTTTAGTTTCTGAATAGCCGTTAATTCTCATTCACTAACTATTGCTGGCTAACTACTGCCATTTACTTAGGTCTTTTAACTTAAAACAGGTGAAGTTGAAAATACTTGCCTAAGCATGAAGCAAAATTTTGACTGACAAATTTATGTCCATAGAAAGGAGTATTCATTGTGAGTTAATAATGATAAGAGGAAGGGCTAAGACCAGCTCTTTTCCTATAAATGCATTATTGTGCCACGCTGCACCAACCCAGACGTTGGTGACATTTCTAATAAGCTGCCACAAAACTCTAATTATGGAGACAGAAAATACTGACTGTGAAAAAGGACAGATAAGAAAGAAAGCGCTGAGGTAAACTTCTCACAAATCCTGTATTTTGCATCATCAAGACCTTTCTTGACAAGCTCCATCTCTGCTCTTTATATACATAGAAAATTAGCATATCATTTGATAATGACCTATCAAAACCTATGCTTTGATTACGAGCATCTGCTTTTGATTACAATCAATGAATTACTAATTTGTGCTCAACCACAGAACAGTTGGACTCCATCTATTATTCATTCTTGAAGTGGAGATCCTATTTAGAACTGGATTCCAAATTTCACTAAAGCTTTTACCCTCTTGGCTATTAATAATTTTGTTTTGAAGTTAGGTCTCTAAGCTTTCATTATGGTCTCTTTTGTTATGCTTAAACTCTGAAATAATATGCTCAGCTGTTGCCCAGATCTATGTATCTTTCCCCCTGACCATATGTGTAGAATGGGCTAATTTAAGTCTTCTAACAACCACATGACATTATTTTGATTTTCAAAAGCCCTAGCCTTTATGTCCAGTATAAACCGAGTCATAGTTACAAGGGACTGATATAATATGGTCTGTGTTTTTGTGATGTGAGATTTGTCAGTCTCTGAATTTCTTTACAACATATATATATATAAACATATGACACAATAAATAGATACATGAATGTCAGATGCCTTCTCAATTCAAGGTATTTAGGTTGAAGTCAAGGGATATAATGCACCCTTCTATAATTACATGCACATAAGCACACACACTCTTGAGATAAATCAAAAGCTTTCTAACTCCAAGATCGCATGTTCAACAGCTTTGATTACATTATGACTAGTTCAAGGTAAGGAATTGAATGTTTTTTCTTAGATTATCAATGACATTGTTCGTAAAAGTGTGTGAAGGACTTCTACTATGGAAAAAAACCCTCTCTCTCGTGTAAGCTGCCTGCAGTAAGTCTGTCTGGCTCACAAACCTGCATGGCTCCATCAAGCAACATACAAATGACACATCATTTGATAAACGGATAATGACTAGACTCAAAATGAAACTAATGATCAATGTGTGCTGGTTTTCTACCAATAAAAAAAAAATAATAAATGTTCACCATCAGGCAAGTAAGTTAATTTACAAATCCAAATGTCAAAAATGCCCTGCTATTCAATTTGTGTGGTAGGTCTGACAGATGGACGGCTATAATTTAAAAGATCTACTCTAAACAACTGTTAAACATGTTCAATGTATGTGGAAATATTTTCAAAACACAGGTCACACCTCAGAGCCCGATTACTGATCTTAGACTAAATTTGAAGCAGAGAGCTCAGGATTGAGGCTTAGTCTTACAGAGGATCACCAGCACTTGGTGGGGGGGGGAGGATCAAAACCTTGCTTTCCAGTCATGGGTTCTCTCACTCCTTAAATTCTCCTGAATTGTGGCAGAAACTGTGACCCTGAAAGGCAGCTAGAAACCGGTACCAAGTACCCTGGGGTGCATTCCCCAAACTGTGAACCTGAGGAAGGAAAATGTAGGTGTCTTGCTGATAGTGGGGTAGCTTAGAGAGAAAATCCGTTTTGACAACAGAATCTTCTTGGAAAGCAACATTGTCTCTAAAATTCACTCTTAAATGATATTCTAATTCTGTGAGTGAGATTTACTGCCCACAAGAAAAAGCTCAGAGAAGGTGCGATACATTGTCATCTCAAAAAGGTGGGCACAATTATTACAGGTGCAGAGTGTTGCCCACAAAACAAAAGATGCTATTTTAAAATCACACCTCATACTTGACAAACACAGGCTCCTGAGTACCCCAGCGCAGTACACGTCTCTAGTGAATGTTTCCTGCTCTTTCTATCTCTGCCTATTGACTTTAATATAAATCATGCCTCGTGATTTTTTAAATAGTCAACACAATGCCGTAATCTGTAACTCTTACTCATGTTAATAAGTATTTAGTCATCTCAACAGGATCTAGATACACACTGGGACTGCTCCTGAGAATAAATTACTTCCCACCGAATATGAGGATTCAGGCCCTTTTTTATTTACACATTGTAGGTGAGATTCACAAAAAGACCGTGAAAATTCAGCCAGAGGTCCCATTACAAGAAATGCTGGGAGCTAAGTGCCTTTGACTGTCTGGCACAGAGTACCAAACAGCTGTCAATCAATCAATCCATGAGACAAATTTTGCCCTCAGATGTATGTTGCTCCCACTGAAGTCAGCAAGTTACACATACTTCACCAGGGAATTTGACCATACAATAGCTATTCAGCAGACTGGCATTTTAGAGTTCATTTTTAAGTAAGGTAGTTCATTAGAAAAATAGCCATGTAACTAAATGTGTAACCACCAACACTTAGATTTGAAATGTCAGGGAGAAATAAGTGTTACGTTTGCAAGGCTTTTTTTTATTTCCAAGGGAAAGATACATAACTCACTAGGCCCTTTACAAACCAACAAACAAAAAGAGGAAAAGCAATGGCTTCATGCTCTTGAAACACCTCTGGGAAACAGAATCTCTGAGTGGAGTCACACAGCAATTCAGCTATAATGGCCAGTAGCTTCAAACAACACAAAGACTACATAAATGTCAGATTTCCATTACTGGCAGCCTGAAATCTTTGCAATAGAGTTGTTTCTATTAAGATTTGACATCACCACATGCTTTAATTACTGTTAAAATACAGTCTATCATGTCAGAAATCTTTCAATTTACAAACGCATCTGCAATCCAGGGCACAGTGGCAGTGTACACTGAAAATATTATTGATGGCTATCAGCAAAATAAATGAAAGAGGGAAAAAACTGTCACCAAAGTGACAAACACAGGTTTGGTGCTCGCTGCTTTCTGCACCAGATCTTATGGGACTGTGGGATCAGACCCACTGCAGAGTCATAGCATCTGCTTTACAAGACATCACCTAGAAAATAAACTTGAACCTCTGTGGCCTATTGCATAGAACGAGACTGAGGGAATCAAGCTGATGAAATCTGTCTTGAACACCCTTATGCTCTTCTAAATAGTTTTTGGGTTAGCTGAATTTGCTTGCATGCAAGTTGAAACAAACTAGAGACCCTGCAAAATTGAACTCAAGGATCCTGAAATGGCTCACACTGTTTCAAACATATAGAAAGAAAATATCCATGTGACTATAAAGCTAATTTCCTATGGAGACAAACCCTAAGGTAAGCTGAGTTTGTATTGATATGAGAGAAGTGCTATGAATTATTATTATTTGAGACATCGCAGTAATATACAGAATGCTAGAAAATTGGTAGACATGTAAGACAGCGAGGATCAATTGAATTCACTTGAAAACAGTTTCCTTGCTGCTTTGTGAAGTTACTAAGGACCTCTGGCAGGTTGCATAAATATGGGGTTCTACCATCAAAATGTGCTACCAAATGATGCAATACACAATACGCAGTTGCTGGAAGAAATGTATCTCATTAGTAGGATTTTAGGTTACAGGCTACCATACTATAAATTCCTAGAATCCTGGGATTGGCCGTTTCTTCACATTTTCTTTGTGTTCATTTAGGATTCAATTTGTCGTATGAAAGGCAGACACATAGAAATACCTACACACAAGTTCCATGTGATCTTTAATTCAATGGTTTGTTTTTTTTTTTTCTGTTCTAGTTTTCAAAGGCATAGGCAAAGAACATAACGACACAGAAGAAATAACAAAATCATGTAATTAAAAATTCAGTAATTGCCAAGTTTTGAGTGCTGCTTTAGAACATGAGTGGGGTGATATTTTTATGCAATTATTAATTAAAGAAGTCTTATAAGTAGGATGAATATGATATGCAGCACTGAAAGACAGATATTTTCCAGCGGTATCAATTATCTGATGTGAGATTTAAAAAACACCAGTGAAACATATGTGACTTACTTTTCACATGAGTGAAAACATGAAAGTTCACTGTGAATTTCTTGTGTTCTGGTGTTTTCTTTGAAAATCAAGTTTATCACAACCTTTTTAAAATAGTTTTCCATTAACTATCATTTTTGTAATCTCAGTATAGTAGTTTGTGACATATCTGACCATTCTGTCATGGGAATAAGGAGTCATGAATTGGGAGAGGCTACCGAGAACAAGTAATTTCCAGGACCATAAGATACTCCTTGGTCCACTGTGTGCCTAGTAACTCCAACTCTTTATTTCCCATATATCTTTACCTTTAGCTAGAGCTTCTTTATAACACTGCTAGAGATCTAAGGATAAAGCAAGCTGTATTCATCATCAGATATTTGATAAGTCTGAAAAAGAAGACAGGATAAATGCCATGTACAACAAATTGCATAAAAGCACAAGGCAAAATGGTAGCTACCTTCAGAAAACAGAATTATTCCTAGAAAACCACTTCCCTGCACCTTAATCCACATTAATCTTGCTGCCATCCTCCGTCTAGTGCTGGCTGGATTTCCTTGTCTTGAGCTTCTGGAGGCTTCCAGAAGGAGAGGCAGTGCCATAGCATAAATAGGTTATAATTCTGATTTTAAAAGAAGAAAACTATTGCTCCCTGACAGACAGATGGATTAGACTGATTATGAGTGAAACGAATGTAAACTGAAGGTGCATTTTAAAATATTAAGCTTGTAAAGATCTGAAAACCTGGGCCACAGGTACAATGAAAATGGATAGACATGAAGTCAGCAGGGGTAGCATTCCCAGGGGTGGCATTTTGCTCTTTCTATGCATTTACATGTCTGGGAGCACTTTAAAAACATGATTAAAAGTTCTTGCTAATGCACATAAACCTTCTCTGCCTGCTGCCCAGGGAGCAAAGTGGGTGTAGCTGCATGAGTAAAAAAGTGTTTGTGACCAAAGACAGACAGTCACTGTTTTTTATTAACTTTGAGGAAGCGCAGATCAGAGACATCCTTTCAACACCAGCTATGGTAAAAGTTTAATTATAACAACGTCAGCATTTCCTATTGCCTTTCCTTTGAAAAATAAGATGCACAAACCAGGAACCTTGTACATTTTAAAATCAGCTTGTATTCTGATTCTTGAACTGATTTCAGAACCATCTACCTTTCATTATAACTTTTATTCTGCTGAGGTAAATGAAAAGAAGAAGGCATGATTTTTGAGGAAAAACCAAGAGATTAAACTTAGTTCTGTATATTCCACTTGCAATGCCAAAACAAGCCACCAGACTATTACATAAAGGGAACTAAAGGCATGACTATACATTTATTTTTGGTCATGCTTTTCACTTTTCTATTGGCTTTTATTTCAAGGCTTAATTAAAATTAATAGCAAATCAAGCTGGATTCAGATTGTTTGGAAACATTACAGAACAATTGGATTGTATCTCCACCTACTGTTAGCACTCAGTTATCTTGAGAAGGGTACATCTACAGCATGGTAAAGCACTGACACATAGGATACTCTGGGATACAAGTTGGGCAGGTTATGAGAAAGAAAACAGCTGAGTGAATTGATGGGGAAAGTTTAGCTTTGGCTAAAACCCATATTTTATTATTACTATAAAAGGGCTGCAACGAGGAGCTTTGAGCTTCTTCTGTCTACTCTTTCCTTTCTTGTGTCAAAGTCAGGTGCATTCATGCAAAAGAAGCAAACAACCTTTCCTCTTATTTCCATATATTACTTTGGAGATTTTCTACTCCTTTGTATCTATGGGAAAGTTTCATTTGAAGCCAGAGCTCACAGAAGCACCAGCATGCTTTGAAGTGCACAGTTTAAACACACTTCAGAAAAGGTTTCTCAGGAGAAACCTTGTATTTTACATTAATGAAAAGCTTTCCTCTGAGATTATGCAGATTTCCCTGCAGATGCTACCTACCTACATGTAGACTATATCTTGCCATCCCTAAATATCCTTTTTTTTTTCCCTTGGTCTACAGTAACCCGAGGGAGTTTGATAGTGTCACTGCAATAACTACCTTTCAGGCAGTGTGCTGCTGAATGCTTTTCCCAACTCTGAATTAGGCTTTTTGAGGTAAGGAAAAGGCCAAACTGAAGGGTTCATAGCAACCACCTCACTAGATCTGCCCAGCTTAGACAGTAAAAGATGTTGAATGGTTGGATATAGTTTCAGCTCTGCCTCATTCAGAGACTCACTTGCACAGAGGCACTTATTGCATTTAGGGTTCATGTAGCTAAACCCTTTCTTAAGATAAGCAAAGGAGGTCTGGTCTTTTCAAAGAACAAGGGCAAGATCATAGTGCTCCTTTTCATCTAGTAGCTCAGTAATTACAGTAGCTGTCTATATGATGTGGGACCCCACCTTGTCTCCTCCACCTAAGGGATCAGGACTCATCCCTCCTGCCAGCTGGCTGAAACCACCAGAGCTGGGGTTTCCCACTGAGGCCCCTTTCAGTCCACTCTGTTCAAACTCTTGGTCTTTGCATGGCCCAATTAAATATTCATTGGGCCAGAGAGTAGTGGACATCACACTGTAGGTCAGTAGTTGTGGCAGTCCCCAGGGAGAGAGTCCCATCTCTGCTCTGAGGAATAAGTATTTACTATAAAGTATTTACTGTAACAAGAAAATGACAGCATTCAGTTCAGCACACAGCCCAGAGGGGCCAAGCACGTGAGTCAAGTGCTGCAGTGGGGAGGAGGGACTTGACTTTGGATCCTGAGTCTGAGGTGCAGGTTAAGTCAACTTGTATGTCCCAAGGGAAAACTTTTTTAGCATCTCATGGGACTTACCCGATGCTCTCAGCTGGAGCAAAGTGTCCCTGGGAAGCTGTGTTAATTATTGCACTGAGGCTGGAAAACCAAGCACTCTAGATACCAGAAAAAAAACAGGATTAAGGTTGCCTACTCCACTCAATCTTGGCCTGTACATGTGTTTTGAACCTGTGTTTTTCTAGAAGACTCTTCTTCACTCAGGGCACAGAGAGGCCAGTGGTTTTTGTGCCTGTATTCACATTTGGCCATTGGCCTTATTTACCTCACATTACACAAAGCTGTCTGTGATGACTGACGTCAGCTGTAATGATAGATTTTCAGTATTTTCATTTCCTTCTTTGGTACTTATTATTCCAGTATAAAAACACTCCAAAATTTTAATGACTTTCATATCCTGCCTAGGACATGAGTGGGTATTGTTCCCTCTGTAAAAAGCCGATTTGAGGCACTGAGAGATTTTTGTCAAAAAGTACTCATTAATTTTGGGTACCTAGTTTGAGCTGTCTCTGTATTTTGTAATATTTCATATATCCACACACACTCCCCAGTTCATACATTCGTTGCATAGGTGCTCACCAAACCTGTGGGTCAACCAAGCCCTACACAGAAGGTCATATGTATCTAGAAAATGAGAAAGAAATGGCAATCTCTGACAAAAACAAGTGTAAAAAAAAAAATCACCTAACTACATATAAAGACTCTATGGTAAGAACAAAAGAAATTTTGCTGTTTTAACCAAGAGATTATTGTGTCTCATTCACTCTATATTTTCTGACTTAAAAAACTAGGTAGGGTCCTCTTAGTCATCTGCTTTACTATGAAGTCCTACTAAATTGCCAGACCTGACCCTTTCTGCATACAAATGAAGCAGGACTCTGTAATTAAATTAATTGGGGAGGAGTGGCTGGAGAGCTGCCTGGCGGAAAAGGACCTGGGGGTGTTGGTCAATAGCTGGCTGAACATGAGC
>WTSP01017214.1:0-62500 GCA_025331215.1 Actenoides lindsayi | reverse complement strand
GTGGACACAAGCAGGTGCCTGTCTTTCAGATAATAGCTCCCTGCCTTCTTCACTGTCACTTGGCATTTCTCTGGAGATAGCTCATCTCTGTCGCTTTTTTTGTTTCTAGCTTGGTTTTTCCCTAGCAGCCTCTTTGATTTAATTCTCTGTAGTCAGGTGGAATAATATCAAACTAGAAAGTGTAGGTACATACCACATTCAGAGAAAATAATACTGCTATCTCCCTCATTAGCCTCAGAGGAGTATATGACTCAGAAGATAAAAGAAGTGGGAAGCACTTAAAATAAAGACTGTATTCCAGAAGGGGATTGTAAGGCAGGATTTTTGTTAAGACAGGGACCTGCTATCCCCTACATAGCTTCCCCGTATGTGTACCACTATAGATAGGGCAGGTGGGTCTTATTGTTCATGTCCCTCTCAATTCAGGTTCTGCCCTCCTGCACCCATCCTTAAATGTCCATACCAAGCTGTTCTCTACAGACATGCTCACCTTGGTTTCACACCTTCATTGTGTGAAGCTGTTTCCATCATGTTCACTGTTATAACTAGTGACAAAACCTGTCAAGGTGTCTATTCTGCCAGTCAACCCCACTGTGTCCACAGTCTCATGTATGTGCTTCCTCTGTCCACCAACCTTTCTGTCACATTAGGAAAAGTATATATTTCAGTGCATCTGTTTTAAGCATTTTCTAGCTTCTTTCCCGTAAGAGCTGCCCAGCTGATACTGACCAAGGAAGTATCTCATGACAGGTGGTGATGTTATGGCAGTGTGAGTCACTGGGAGGATGAAAGAATGCTAAACTGCTGCCTACCTTGTTACGTGCCAGCTTTTTTATGACATGCACAGTACTTAGTCTTATTTGCTGCTGCATGTATCCAGGAATCAAGTGTCTATATTAAGAGCACACTGCAGCCATCGGGCTGTGCAGTAACAAAGGTCAGAATTTGCCTACACAGTGGGAAGTGCACTCCGTCTTTTTACAGAACTACTTGGTATCACTGGGTGGGAAAAGTACTCCTTCTTTTCCTTTTACCTACCTAGTGAACACAGACACAATCCTGTCTGCTTCAGAAGGACCTCTGAGAAGAAATACTTTCTTCACTACTCTACTCAAACATAGGTGTTGGTTCTTAAAATCTGTATATATTGTGTTGGTATGGGGCTGCCCATATCAACATGCCGTATACAGAGAAAAGTGAGTGCTTCCACTACCAAATTCACTGCTGGTGGGCTTTCCCATAGTATAGAAATGATTTTGGAAATTTAAAATTCAGAAATACGGAAGTTTGAAGTGTAATCCACAGAGAGGTGTTCTGGATTTAAAACCCTTCTAGAATACTTAAACAATGTTAGATACTTCATATCAACAGTGTGATCAAAACAACAACCACCAGAGCCAGTTTACTGGAGATCACATTGCCCTGCTGGCTGATCTAAAATGCATAGAAGAGAAATGTTTTTTGCAATCCAGCAGGGTCTTGCTCAATGGAGAGCCAACATGAGCCTGAATTCACACTCTGAAATCGTCTTTCCAGATTCAGGTAACTGCATTAAATTTCTTTCAAAAAGCAATCTTCCTTGCAAAATGTCTTCACAATGCAGCTTTCCTTTTCAGTGGCTAGAAGAGCCACTTTAAAGAAGATGTAGATTTAATTCCCCCTCCATTGGCAGAGGTTCAAACCCACCATCCCCACCTCTCAAGGGACACTCTAATCAATGAGCAACCATCTGTTTGGGATGAGGGGGGAGGTCTTGCTCCACTTGCCTTACTGGTGTCCTCCCACTACACAGGAAGAGGATGTCATAACTAATTGGGCTCAGTAGTTAAATCACTCACCTGAGAATGGGGGAGATTCTAATTTCTACTCCTAGTTCAAAGGTTGTTTCTACAGTAAATAAAATATATTTCATGTCAATAAATTTTCACACCTTTAGGTATACTAATAGCTATAAGCACAGTGCACTCTGGGTAGACATCTACAGGTATTTATTAACATATATAAGTGTGAGTGTATATATATATATATGCATATGAAATTAACACCCTGAAATCCTTTTACAATATTGACAATAGAACAAGTAGACAATAATCCAATTAATAAAATCCTAGTATAAAACATTTTTTACCAAAAAAATTGCACCTTTCTTTAAAAAGAAATCATGTTTGCACAGGAGAAAAAAGAAGAAAGCTGAACACAGAAAATGTCAGGTTTTGATTACTAAAAACTGAAACAAGATATTATTTTTCAATTGACAAGACAAAAAAAGACTAAAATGTTTTGCAAAAGTAAATGAAATAATATTTTGTAGGGCAGAAGTGTGTACGAGTGCAGGCTGTATTTTTGTTAGAAGTAGCATTACTTATTCAAGCTAATGTCAGAAAATTAACCATGGTGTATCTTGCAGGAACATGGGAAATGTGACATACTAAAAGCTGGGACACATTTTTCTCTGCAAGAGACAACTGCTGAGATGGTCTTCTGCCTATAAAGTCGCATAGATAAAACACTGGGAATTGGCCAGCAAAGGTTTTAAGCCATGATGTGTGACTCACTCTGTTGTATAATCTGGTAACTTCCTCCCAGAAAGACACTGGAGTTGAAGTCCTTAATTTTGAAAGAGTTACATGTATTTCAACCAAAGAAACTGGTTCTAACTTTTCTAAGTTCTCTTGGTGATCACATACCTCATTTCTGTGTATTAACCTGCCATAATGAGGTTTTGTTAACCCTTTGGACAGCTGAGTGCCATGACTTTTTAGGTATCAACTTGAACTGTCACATGGTTGACTTAGCACCAGTGAGCACTTCACAACCGCAGAATAATTCCCCTCAATTTGTTAAGTGGCTAATTATAAAGGTTCACAAAAGAATTGACACAAGGGAAGGAGTCAGCCACACTTCTATCAGCAGCCCCATGAGACCTGTACAAGTGTCGTTTGTAAAACAGAGCACAAATTAAACAATGGCTATAATAAGATCTAAGGGCTGGTGGGTAATGAAAGAAAACTTCCTGTGTAGATGCAAACCAGACATTAAATGGGTTGTTTTTATGTTTGACAACAGGGCCCTTATGTAACTCTTCATGAATTCAGTCTGCTGTTAAGGTAATATTCTTGGACTGAACTAGACTAGATGGTAACAAGCTAAATAAAATGACTACCATTTATTTTGTGTCTGTAGCTGTGATTTCTAATTTCATTTCCAGACTGTGGTATATAAATAAGATTTTTTAAAACAGAATATGGTGCATACACTGTTTCCCAAATAAGAAGATATTTAGGAATTTGCTGGTAGATATAATGGTAGAATGAGCAGTGTTTTATTTTAAGAACAAATACAATTGACGTGTTAACAAATCATTTGTTCTATCTACAGTCATCAAGTCTTTATTATGAATAGCTGAATTTAAACTTAAGAATAAATTTAAGCAGCAGCCTTTTCTGTGCCTGTAAGATTTATATACAGCAAATTAGACTTTATTTTGTCGGCTTAAGTATTTAATGAAATTGAATGAAAGTCTTTTTTTTTTTTTTTTGCATGGGCTGTTTCTCCTTTTCACCATAATACAGACACTTTCTATGCATAGTGTTTGCATCATTATGTAAGACATTTGCAAATATGTATGATGTGTTTGCCTATGGGAAAACCCTCTCTTCTAATGTATTCATGAAAGATGAATTAACAGTGCTTTAGGTATGATAAAGAGATTCATAGTATAGTCTATTATAATGCCGATATTAAAAAGCAAGCTCATCATTTAATAAGAAAAATGTTAATCTTTTACAGTCATGGCAATATGTTTTATTTCTTAGAATGTCTTCCTTCCACCATTGTCTTCTTATTAGTTATCATTTTAATTTATCATTTGTATTAGACTGATATCTAGATAATAGTCAGGACACCATTGTGCTGACATTGTACAAAGACAGCATCCCTACCAGAAAGATCTTTGTGTCTGTTTTCTTTCTTCTTGTAAGCTTCTTTCTTCCCTTGATCTTTCCTTTTTCTCCATAGTATAAACCTCAAGCATATCTGCTTCAGGATGCTGATATGATACTTTTGCCAGATTAAAAAAAAAAATAACCCAACATATTCTGAAGGCTTGCTGCTACCGCATCCCTAAATCCATTCTTACTCATGCTAGCACACCAAATTTCTCATTCATTTATTTGTAATTTCTTGTAATCTGCACCAATTTCCTGCAGATAATCCCTCGGGTCATGTGCAACAGTCAGTGATAACATCCTCTGTGAAAGTACTCTGCAGTTAAATACATTTTCTTATTGAAACAGAAGGATTTTGCAGAAACCATTGGTATCCATGACATTTCTGTCATTACTAGATTTGGATTCACAGAGGAGAAAGCCAGATTCAGGACTCTGCACAGCTGTAGTCAAAGCAAAATGTTTCATGCTACAGGTTTTTAAAACATCAAGAGGAAGGACCTAAGTTTTCCTGAAGCACACCCGGGCACTAGTGAGTGGATTATTGCATGTCATGGACCTGGGAGGTGTACTCAGGCTTTGTCATTTCATAAATTTCTGAAACATGAAGAACTTGAACTTTTTTTTTTCTTTTTCTTTTTTTTTTTTTTTTTTTTGACAGAGATCCTGAACACCCTTGTAAGTATGTATTTTTTTCTGCATTAATTTCATTTATCAGTGCTGTTTCAGAAAGGGGAGTGAATCATGCTTCTTAAGCACATTGGCCCCAAACACACCTTTTAAAGAAAACACAGGGAGAAATGAGAGGGATATCCATTGCATTGCTTTCTTCATCTTCATGTTTTCCTATTCAGTACCTGTTCCTTCCTGTCTTCTGCTGGTTCCTCTTGCTCAACTACCTCAGACACATCATTATGTTATCAGTAATGGTCCTGGGTAATAAAGATAGAAAGTTTGCTAGAAAGCCCTTAGAGTTCACCTTTTGTTTCCTCATCATATTACCTTTTCTGATGGCTGTACAAATGTTTTTTTTGGACTTGATTGGCAGACCTTCCTCACTTGTCAAGGAAGAATACAGTGGTAAAAACTGAGCAACTTAATATGTGGGTCTGACTTTTAAGAACCCAAGTCATCTTTAACTTCTGCTAAAAAATGGGGTTTTTTTAAACAAAGGTTATCTTTCCCTTAGAAGACAAGTTCAACATGATATCTCAGACAGAGTTTAGATATAGCTAAAAAGGTTTTAAATCTTTGTTTGGGTTCACTGGGAAGGTACTGATCTGATCTTCTGTCAAATATTGGAAGGGAGCTATTTGAACTAATGCTATACACTAGTGTGGCAAATATTTCTTTTTATGCTAGGTCAAGAAGGGCCTAAGGAGAGTAGAATGATACCAAGTGTAATTAAAAGCCTACACAAACAAGATTTCCGGGCTTATTCTGCAAATTAAAGGAAAGATTGGTATATCTTTTACAGGAAAAGGTTTGAATCCTCAGCTTCTTATTTTTTTCAGTAATAACTGAAATCTTAAAACAAATGTATAGGTGGATAGATATAGATGTGGGCTGCATGTGAATATATGGGCTATGTTTTATATGCATATGTGGCCTGATTCATGTGATTAAAATTCTCGTCACAGAGGAAAGACAAATTTTTTATTGTATAGTGAAATCTACATAGGAAAACCCATATTTTACTTTAAAAAACCTCTTCAAATATGATTTGGCATAAAAACTTAACTCCAGTGGGGCTGAGAGCTCACTATACAGAACTGCAAGGGGAAGCACATACCATGCCATACCTATCAAAGAAAGTCATTCACAACTGCATACACAACCTTGCTATCACATTTTCCTGAGTATGTCTGTTATGTGAAGTCCATTTGATATCTGCCTAAGCATTTATAAGTGCAGTTGCAACATCAACATGCACATTCATTCTACAGGGATGCACAAATTTTACAAATAATTGCACAATCACTTCTGTATGTTGTCCTGAGCCTCTATAACACTAGGAATTGGGACCATGAGTTTTTTATCTAAGTGAATTTTTACTGCTCTAAGTTACAGGGATTCATTTCAGTTTTGTATATATGCTCAAAAGAAATGTATTTACATTTTTAAATGGTATAATATTTACCATCCAAATTAATAAATCTTTCATTAAAAGTAAATTCTAAATAATCTCTGAGTAGCATTTGAAACCATCATTAATGGATTCTGTTTCAGTTTTGATACTGGATTTTTGTTGTTGTTGGTTTTTTTTGCTTTTTTGGTTTTTTTTGTAATGTCTATCCTATCCATTTTAAATTTTAAGGATAACAATGTTTCCCCACTATTTGAAGCAAGCTATTTTTAAGGGATTGAAGTTTTCTGGTGAATGAAGCTGCCCAACTGCTTTTCATGACAAAGTTGGTAATTAGAAGGCCAATTTAATGGTGAATCAGGCAGAAATATTCAAACCATGACAAATGACTTTAATAATACAGCTTGCAATGCTTGAACAGAAATAAATTTCACTTCCGAAACTCTCGCCTTTTTCTGCCTGCCTGGAAGATAAAACTGTCCAGGAGGTATTTTGTACCCTTTATTCAGTAAAGCTTTTTACCAGAACTTAAGCAGGCCAAATAGCTTGCAAATGCAAAAACATCATTCAAGTTCTTGTGATTTTTTTTTTTCCTGAAGGTAGAATGTGTTGAGAATTCTGTATAAGTCAAAGATTTATTTTTTTACATCCTGCTTAACCACTGCAATAGTGCTTTATTGTTTTATCTCTGACTTGAAGCACTAGCAATAGTCTACATTGGCTTCAAAACTGAAAGCTAATTTCAGTGTTTGTCACAAGTTTGTTAAGACCACATGCATTCCACAGTTTGAAAAATTTCATTATTCTGTCCATGCTGGGGCTTCGTAATTGGATAGTAAGGATGTTCAAAGACTAATTTAGTGAATTGCACAATATTTTAAATGGAATTATGCAGGTTTATGGGGCCTCAGGGGATTGAGCTAGGAGCCTCTTGAGAAAATCTGTTTATCAGTAAATGATATTAGCAGCTTTCACCTAGCTTTTGTCTTCATTAAATTGCTGCTCTTCCAATTGAGGGTCACATCTGAGGACTGCTTTGATAATTTGTCATTATTGTCTTGTTTATTGGAGCATAAAGTTGATACAGCAAAGGTTGTGCAGTTTATATACAATGTGCAAAGAAGTTTTCCTTTCCAACCCTGCCAACTCTTTATCATAGCAAAACATGTCAGGACACAAGAAATTGTAACTTGTCCAGTATTCTAATATATGCTAAATCAGCATGCCCCTGTGTGTTATTTTCCTAATATTTTCTAATTGAATTTCACATTTTATACTCCAGGTTTCATCAGATTGTGTTTTCTTTCCTTCTGTCATTTTCAGCTGCTATTCTGAAATTTCTCCTTTTTTTTTTTAAAAGGAAGTAGAATTTTGTTTTCTGCTAGCAAGTGTCTTTCACAAATATACTCTGGATTTGCACTAATGTAAATATGACCAAAGTTTGTTCCAGTATATTGAAATAAATTTTCCATAAAATAGTGCGTGTGGCAAACTCAGTCTGTGTTTTAAAGAACCAAGGCCACATTTACATTATTGTTTACAGTATAGAATTTAAGTAAAATGCTATTTCAACAATCATATTTAGGGAAAGAATAGTTGTAAGTATAGACAGGCTGTATCATCCAATTATTTGTTTCCTTTCATGTTATCAATGCCATAGAAAAATTTGCATTTCTCTAACAGAAACTATAGGTGAAATGTACCAATGCTAATAAGTCTACATAGATTGAGAGACTACTGACCAACTTTAGACAGGCTTTCTTTAGGTCTCCTGTCTGTGAATTATGTACCTTTTCAGGCTTTACTTATATGTAGAGATCATATACTTTTTATAACATGTATGCATTAGGCTTATTTAAACCACTTGAAAAAGCTTGGCAGTATTGCTATATCTTTATTATCTTTATGCTTAAAATATCCTGCAGACTAACACAGGAGTGAAAGAGCATTCTTCTTGTTTTATACCACTTTCCCAAGAAAAACTGAAACTTCTGAACTGAAAACTATGCACATTTCTATTGAAAATATTTAAATGTGGAACAACGTCTGGGGTTTTTTTTGTTACTAAGTACTTGTCATTTTGTAAAACATTCTTGATACAAATACTTTTTTTTTACAATTTTTTTTTTAATTATTATTAAAAAGAAATTGCATTCTAGACAAGCACGAATCCTCAACATTAGTTGTCTACAACCGTGTTATCTGGAACCCTTTACACAGAAAAGTTTTCCTTCACTGGAAACTCTGCCTGGAAGGTGATTTCAATATGAAATCAGATTTTCTTGTTTTGTGATATTTCCATGTTTAAAGCAAGAGAATTCAGCCTCAGTTCAACATTGTTGTGAAGAGGATTCGTGTGCCAAAAGAAACTCAGAGCAAATCCCAGTGCCTGCTCAAAGTAGAACCTTCAGCCTGAAAATTTAAGCCAGACTGATTCAGAGAAATACGACAAAAAAGCCTATGAAGTTGCAGACATTCCTAGACAGACTATGTCAAACTACCACTCCAGCCTGTAGGTTACATTTCATACACAAATGCCTCATTCACCTTGGACGCAAGTTAGCAGCTCATCCTTCCATCTTTCCTCTTTTACCATCCTTTCTCAATGTACTATTCTCCTTCCATACAGGACAGCTGTTCTCTTCCTTGACACACTAGCACTTTCTGAAATTACCTCAATGCTTTTCTTCAGCTTAGTTTATTTTACCTGTCAACCCTCTGTTATTTTTGCCAGATCAGCTCCCTCTTCCTACTTACTGTGGACGTTGCCCAAAAAACCAACTTCAGTGGAGTCAATGTGCAACTTGTAATAGAGCCATAAAGGTGAAGATGATAGCTAAAAGCCTTGTGTCTGGATTGTATCAGTAGTTCAATGAATACGTTTAGGGTTTTTATAATCTCCTGTGCACAGTTTCTGTCTTAAACATTTGCTGATCTTGGCTCCTTACTTGATGTTTCCATGTCATGTTCTCCTGCTGCTGCAGAACCAGTCGAAGAAATAGGGAGATACTTACACTTAACTTTTGTATCTCAGCTACAAGGTCTATCTTACTTATTTCAAGTAGGAAACCCCTTGTTATTAACATCTTAAGGTACAAATAGACAGAACTTTGTGGATGTGGGTTCCTAGGGATGTAATGTGGTACAGACTACATACAAAAATTTACAGAAAAATGCAATGGTTCCATTATTCCTTTATTTGGAGCAGAGTAAGACCAGCCCATGTGGTTCACACTCTTAGGTATTTTCAAAGAGAACTGTCTCTCTCCAGTGACTGTAAGAGGAACTGCAGTATATGTGCTTCACTAACCTGTAGTTACATAACATTTAGTAAGGTGTTAGGTGGTCCAGATCCTGTCCATTGTTTCTGCAGCTTTTTCTTTCCTCTGAGACCAGGAGAGCTTCTCTATTTTTCTCTCTTGGTGAGGTATCAACTTTAGAAAAGGAGCAAACAAAATGGGCCTCTGTTGCCCAGTGACTGTTTATGCATTATGCATCAGAGTCATTGTATAAACAGCTGCAGGCATGCAGGTAGCCTAGAGAAATGTAATCTTCTACTCCCCATTTTACTTTGATGTTGTTATCACTGGTGACAGATTTATGCTGCCTCACATCTGAGCTCAGATTGACATCCATTTTAAATGTTTCTGAATCTTGCACACTTAGCTACACTGAGTAGCACCCTCTGTAGGAGCTAAGAGCTAGTCAGGAGACTAAAAGGTCACAGAACCTATCTGGGATGAAAGCCCCTATCATCACAAGTTGAAGGTTCCTCCAGTTTTCTCTAAGAAGAAAAAAGCCTGCCAGTGATTGTTCTCCTAAGGGACTAACACAATCCAGGGCAAGGGGTAAGACTGTGGTTCCATGTTCCCTCAATCACTTCTTGGGTTAGGTGCCTAACTCTAGAAAAGGGCAGGATTTAAAATATTTCTTTCCCTTTCATGCTTCCCTTTGGCTATTTTAAGCATTGAACTCTCTCCCATTTTTCCCACTTAACACTATGTTGCTGTTATGAGCTCTAAACTTAGACACTGAGAATTTCTTTTCCCATTTTGAAAACAACTTTGGAACATAACTTGGTTTTGTGAGTATTCTGCAGGGAGCTGTCGTATGAAAAATAAGCATGACATCACTGGTCGTCATGACATTGCAATCCTTTTTCTGATGTGGTCCTCATGAAACACATGGCATGGTAGTGACTTTGACAGATTCAGAAACTATGAGTCAAATCCTTGTTACCACAAAAGATATTTGTCACCTATGACTCTTTAAATAACACCTAACGCATGTCTATGTGTACACCACAACAAAAATCACAACTGAAGTTACTGTAGGAGCTCCCTGAGTTGGTTTTGGGACAACTGGGCCTTGTGCCAGGAGTCATGTGGCTATGGCAGAAGGGAGTCCAAATCAACCTTGGGCAAATTCCTAGCATTTACATTGCCCTGAGCTCTCTGCTGCTGCAGCCATCATTGTAATCACTGCAGCTCAGCTACTGGTACAAGTACAGGCACAAAGCTAGCATGTATATGTTTGGTTGCAGTGCCATTATAACAAAGTTAGGTGCCATGGTCCTATCGATATGGCAATAGCATCAGCAACTGAGACAGACCTAAAAACTTTACTGATGCTGCAAACTTGTCCCTGGAACTCAAATGGAATAAGTGTGTGCCTAAGATTATATCTGCATAATGTTTTATTTCAGTGGATTTTCTGGAATCAAAATATACAAAGGATGGTATTGACCTTGTACCGTCTTTCCCATACTGTCTTCTCTGGAAATGAATTAGTCTGATAGCTGTTGGTAAGTGGGGAATGATGGTAGAAATAGTCCTCAGTAGGTAACTCTTTATACACCATGAATTTAAAAGCAGACAAAATGCCTAGTTAGACTATATATCTAATTTTTACGTGGCCATAAAAGAGGCAAAAGAAATTTCACCCAGTGCCATGTACTGTTTTGAGTAAAATACTAGATCTCACATAAACCTGAGTTGATGTCTGTCTGCCTTCTCTGTAACTTTTACAAGAGGCTGCTCATGTAAGTCTGATACTACATATGCCATCATGTATGTAATGATCATTATCATCATGTAATTATCAGTAATGCAAATCTGGGGCTTCAGCACAAATAATGTTGTTGTCTTCTTACAACTAAGGCAAAGTATACATTATGTATGTTTTGCTTGTATTAAAACCATTTTGGTGCGTGGAATTAATAAATTTATGGGGAAAAAAAATTACCTGCAAATATTCTGAATCACCTGAATGTGAGGGGACATGGTCATAGGTTAGAAAGGAACTTACAGGTCCAACTACTGCTTTGAGATAAAATTAAAATATTAAATAATTTAAATAGGGGGCCAACGCAAAAGTATAAACTTATGACTCCCAGCTGCTGTGGGGGCAGCTCAGCCATTGTGAATACAAGGACACACACTCGTTCTCCGTGTTAATCTGCTCTGTGTTTATATATGTATTTTTCAATTCTCAGGAGACATCAAAATGGTAATGATTTCCTATTTTTGTAAACAAATGGAAATACAGCCTTTCATGACAGCTGTTACTTCAAAAATGATCTAAAATATTTATGCAAATTACAGCTTCTAAAATCTTTTCACTGAAGGTGTTTTCCCTTTTCCAGAAAGACTGACAATTAAAAATAAAAACAAAAAAAAGCATCAGAACCATGCCTGTTATTGTTTAGTCCATAACAAAGACAGCTGTACATATCCTTATCCTAAGTCTCTTTTATCCGAGCAACCTTGCTTAGTAAAATTGGACAATTTATCACCTCAGTGCCTGCAGCAGTATGCACTACATGCAAGTGATTAGTTTGTCACTTCAGCTACCAGCTTTGATACACCTCTGAGAAACTTGTAGTCTGAATGAAAAGGTCAGCATGGAGCTTAAACTAACTCTTGGGGACCAGATGGCCTGGGGGACTAATAGTGGGCTATAATGTCTTCTGCCTATCTCAGCAATAGCTGAGACCTGGTAATATCTGAAGGTTGTTCCTCAAAACAATCCAGAAGAGGGTTTTCATGCAAAGGTAGGAGGTAGTAGATATGATGTTAGGTGTGTGAGATGCCATGATGCCCTATATGGTCCACAGAAACATGGCAGGTGACTGACTATCACCTCCTGCAGTTGCCTATCTTCCCCTCCTGTAACTAACAAGAAGAACTATGTCTGACAATTAAAACTGGAAAGAATTAATATGAGCTTCTGCTTGTGATTAATCTCACAAGCAATCTTGTAAACCCCAGGAACCTGCTGAATCTGAAGTTTCTTTTGAGTCCTGCAGCAGGCCTCTCCCGAGGCCCACCACTCAGGCTAGCTGGGCAAACTTGCACTTCCAACGCTCACTTGGTGAATACACACATAAGAAAAGATTTCATTCTCCAGGGATTTCACAACAACCAAATTCAATTACACAATGTAAAACAGTGTATAAATAACCACTGTAATTTTTTAGGATGCACCCAGACTTACCTCAGCTGAATAAATTCTTTTCACAAGTCATTACGTGTTTTGAAGTGGGAATATGAAAAAAAAAATCTAGAATAATAATTCTGGCTGCCTTTGAGGGGTAGCAGTGGAAGATCTCCTTGAATCTGATAGCACCAGTAGCTAGACTGTACACAACTGGAAAGAAAAGAAAGAAAAAAAAGAGAATATTGATCTCCAGCTTCTAAATAGCTAGAAAAGAAAACCAGTACTAGAATAATTTGGTCAGTGAGTCAATAGTGGAAAATGGGAACATTTCTTTATCTGAAAGTCTTAGAGTTAATAAACATTCATACAATGTCTAGGCACTGCTCAGTTGTCTGCTTAGGGTGGGCACATCTTGTGTCAGCTTCCTGCCTGTTCATCAGTGGGGGTTCTGGATTTCACAGCACCTTTCTTACAGATACAGCCTCAGTGAGAGAATTTCCAAGATGCTCATTGCAAGCTTTGCAGCTTTCTGTTTGTAAGGGCATTTCTTTCTGCTTTGGTATGTGTACATACTGCTTGCATTACTTAATTTAATTACTTTGCATAACCACTGTCTGGATAATTTTTGGATAGTCAGCTGATACCAGAAGTTTGAATTGAACCAGAACATTGTGATACGCTGATATGTGTGTGTGTGTGTATATATATATATACTTTTTTTTTTGGCATCCTAAACAAATTTCCTTAGAGACAAAGTTTCTTTGGGAGACATTGTATATAAACTACTTGATTCTGTTGTAGATCTTTAATGTTTCCATATTTAATTTCATTATAGCAGGAAATTTCTTGTGAATTCTGCTCTTTAGGAAAAGGAAGTTTTAGCCCTCAAAGACCCAATAAATTACTAAAACAGGGCAATTTATGATCTTCCATGCATCTCTGCAAAGAAAATTCTCCCTGCAGGTAGACTCAGTCTGTCTAAGATTCAAAGATATTAGAGGCAATTTTATGAAAGGGATCATTAATTATAAGACATGAAATTTTAATAGGAGGCTTCTTTCTCCTGATACTTTGCATGAGCTGAGATCAAAGTAACTCCCATTTGTTGACCTAGTAAGCGTGTTAACTGAAAAGATCAGCTTCTCTGTCCATCCTTTTTAACCTCAGATAAATCACAGAACTGATGTGTTTTAGGAAAATGCCTATTTCAGTGTCACATATGTGGTCATATCAGATGGATAAATATTGCTTCTTGTTCATGACAGGGGAGAACTGAGTTGCACCAGTAATGGTTATGCATATTCATCAAAGATGACCAAGACTTCCATGTTGCACGGTCAGCTTGCCTGCTGCTTGATAAGATGCTTAATTGTACCTACTCTTTTATAACAGGGTTATATGAATTATTTTCCTTTCATATAACATGAGTCACAAACCATTCTCCAGTCAATTAACCCTATTGTGATAATCCAAATCTGGCTGCTTTTTCTGCATGTTTTTGCTCATATACACCATTTTCTTGCATTAAGATTGAGACCAGAAGGCATTCTTATCACTCTGCATCAATGATCTTTCCCCCTTGTTATTGGCTGCTTCCTCCACCTTTATGTCATCTGAAAACATGATTTGAGATCATTTTATATTTTATTCCAGGTCATTGACAAAGATGTTGAATAGAATTAAACCTACTGGTACTTAACTACAAATATACCCAGTCAACAAAGATCATTCACAGTTACATTTGGAGAGCTATCAATCAACCTGTTTTTAGTCTATTTAATTAGTGCTATATAATATATAGTTCTTATTTAATAAACAAAATGTCACAAGTCACCAAGTCAAATGCCTCACAGGAGTTAGTGTATTATATTCACACAGTTGCCTTTAGTCATTAAATGTCTAATCACATTACAGTATCAAGACCAAATTTCCAAGAGTTTATATTGATTTGCATTAATTATAGTGCTTTAATTCTTTCTTAACGAAGTTCCATATAATCTCTCATTTTGCACAGGACAATATGTCCATTATCTTCTCAGCTATGTATTTTTGGTTTTCCTCAGTGAATTTTAATCTTCAAAGTAGTGTAAGAGCTATTGAAAAAACAGTACCTATGGCCCAGGGATCTCCTCTTTCAGAAACCTACTAAATTTCTTGCATGCAAGTCACCTGTTGATTTTTTGTTGATTAATTCTGGTATCTGTGTTTTAATTGAATAGCTTTCAGACTGGAAAGTGTTTCATCATCCTTTAAAGAGATTATAACATGCAGCTTTTTCTCATCTATGAAAAGACTTGCTTATTGAATGTTTCTGCCTTTTCTGTGTTACTACTCACATTGTATAACCATGCAACTACTTTTCTTACAATTTCTTTTGTTGATTTACTTCAAAAATTCCATTCTGTTATCTTTAATTCTACTTGTTACATTTCCATTGTGTCATTTTGCTTCCTTTATAAATTTCCTTCAGTTCCTAGGTCTTCGTGTATATTCAGTTCATATCAACTTCTTTTACTTACATTATATACATACGTAGAATCTGTACTTTGAAGCTCATATACCTTGGAAGCACTTAATCCTTTTATACTAATAAGGTTATGGAGAAACAATAGCTTAACCATATTTAAAATTGCAATTCATTTCCAGAGTGTGTATCTGATTTTGGTCCTCATCTTCAAATACAAGTTAAATATATATATATGCTTCATGGTGCCATATGAGGTTTGCATCTGAGGTAGAATTTCCCACCAGATTTGAAGGAAATTAAACAAATGGTTAATAAATTATGAGATCTTACATGTGTATGTCTTCATAATAAATATAAAAGGCTAAGATTTGTTTCTGCTGAGCAGAAAAAAAAATGGGAAAGAGAGAGACAACATATTTTATAGGATGCATATGTACGAGATCAGTGCACAACAGTGATGTTCCTCTGAGGAAATCCTGACTTGTCCCACTTTATGTTGACAGTTCACCCAGTCACAGAAGTCCTTCACTTGGTGAGGTCTGCATGAAGTGAAGGAAACAAACCCAATCAATTTAATTTGTAATGAACAAGTACTTGCAATGATGGTCTGGAAATGGAATGAGGCAGGCTGAGGTACATCTTGGGGAGGGCTAGCAGGGATGAAGCATCTCAGTCCTAGAGATTGAAGAACATTTTTCTTCTGCATCACATTCCAGCTGTACCCTAGTACTAGCCAGGGCAGCTGCTGTCATTCGTATGATACCGTATTCCAGATGGCAATAAATGGGTAGACTAAAACAAAGACCCTTAGATTCACTTTGTTTATCTATCTTCAAAAGTCATTTATTTCTTCAGTGATAATGATCTCCCAAATAAAAACATCTAATGATAATATCAAGAGAAAACCAGAAACAGACCAGCTCATAGACAAGAAGTTACTCATGTCAGAACTGTCCCAATTTGTCCAGCCTGATAACTCTTGCTTAGTCTAACTGGGATAAAGGGAGCAAGTATCACACCTTCTGAGAAGAGTTTCCTCTGGGAGGATATATAACCAATTGTACTTCCAAAGGGAGTCTTAGACAACAGCATCATTTTCTCACTATTCGTTTCTTCCTCCTTCTCCTTCTCTTCTATTCCCTAAAGGAATACTTTTCTACAAAACACTGAAATATTGTCTGCAGAGTGGGACAGTTTCAACACTGTGACTGAAGAAGACCTGTGCTATCCCTTCTCTGTATGTGCCATACATACAAGATTGAGGTTGTGCACCATAAAGCCAGGCTCAGGTTAAACCAAGATCTCCCAGTTTCTGAACTAGTACTGTAGGAATTATTTTGGTATATGAAAGGAAGAATTGCACATTTTATGACAAAAAGTGGTTGTGACTGTGAATTTCAGGGTTGCTGCTGTGTATCAGATGTGATTCAACACCTAATGTGTCAAGGCCAGCAAGGGATTTAAGCAGAGGAAACTCAATGTGTAAAATCTCAATGGCTTTACGACTCCTGAATGATCAAGCGGCAGACTTTAATCCCCTAAATAAATTTTATGGCCAAACCACAGACATGCTTAATGTCTCAGACACTTCTGCAGCGTCTGCAGGCTTTTCTAGATCACTCTCCAGTTTTGGAGCCAGACACCAAAGCCTTCTGATGAATTTGTCTTCTGGTATTGAAAATAGAGTGTCCCCAGCTGCACTCAGCACTGGCTCCGACAGAAAAGCTGCCAGAATGTGCTCAGCAAACAGTTTTGCTGAGCTTGCTATAACTGGGTCCTCCAGAGTATTGTACAGCTTTTTCCAAATGTAATAATTAGAATTCTTTGGACCAGCAGGACAAGCTGATTGCCATTAGCAGTGCCTTTTTTCTCCCCATTACCACATATGCACCAGTGTTTGTTTTTGTTATTGTAAAAGTAAAGCATGACTGCATTTTCCTCCTTTTCTTTTTATCCTAATTCTCAGCTTGCCCCCTGAACTATTGATATCCCCCTCTGTTTCACAGTGTTTGATGTATCTATCTAAAATCAGGGAACACATAGGATTACAGCATCCAGATCTCCATATTAAGAAATTAATTTTGAAAGAGAAGACTTCCACCTTCCCTCAGGTTTATCAGTTCAGTAGAAAGACAAGTGAGTTCACAGTGAAGGCCATGATTCAAGCTACAGCACATCCTAGTTTCCATGATTCCATATGGTCCCTTTATCTGAGCTGCACGCTGGTGCAGGCTTGTGTTGAGATCCATCCCCTGGAAGAAAAGGTGTGAATGAGGCTTCTGTAGATCATTCTGCTTTGTCTTGATACACAACAGCGCTACATAGCCAAGTATACAGCAAGAATCCTCAGGAACCAAGTCTTACAACCCTTACCATTAATATAACCTCACCTGAGCTTTAGATACCCTATAATTCCATGAGTTCTTCATTTATACTCAAATCACATAGGAACTAGAATAAGAGATTACTCTGTAATCTTCTCATCTAACTGACAGCATGATGTACAATTCATCACCACAGCAGCATCCTCCTGTTACCCCATTCTGTGTTTGGAAAATGCTTAAAGGACTTTAATTTCTAGATAACTTAATATGATATTGATCTCTGATTTTTCATACATCTGACTAAACTCATTGCTGTTTTTCCTTGTCTGTGTTTTTAGTAACAACAAGGGAATTTATTACCTGCTGGCTACCATCAGTCATCAGGCAGAGAAAGTAAGATATTCACACCTACTTCTCATTAAGCTTGACACAAGTTGAAAATATTTGACAAAAATATTGTAGGGGTTTTTGTGGGTTTTTTGTTTGGTTTGGAGTTTTTTTGTTTGGTTTTTTGGTTGGTTGGTTTGGGGTTTTTTTTGTTTGGTTTTTTTTGGTTTTGTTTGTCTATTTGTTTGTTTGCTTGTTTGGGGGTTTCTTTCTTTTGTTTATTTTTCTGGTTTTGTTTCTGTTCTATATCTACCAGAATACTCCACCCTTTTTATTACTGCATTTTCCTCATGACATTTTTTTTTTTGTACAACAGATGAGTCCTTTAATATCAGAAGCATTTACATTGGATTAAAAGAGAAACTGATATGAACTTCCTATTTTAATGAAACCCTGAAATCAATACTTCACTAAGCAAAAGATTTCTTCCCCACTATTGTATCTATCTGTATCTTGATCATGAGGCTTGGGAAACTACCTGTTTCCCAGATCTGGATGCATACTCCAGACAAGTCCTTTGTTCACAGCCAGGATGAGAGTCTTTTCCTTCTGTGTCCCAGGAAACCTGAGCCTAAGGTCAACTAAAAAGACTCTCCTAACAAGTTCTTCTTTCTGAACACAAATGATCCTGGGCCCATGGTACCCTTCATTAGGATTCTTTCTTCTTGTTCTCTTCTCCTTCCCATCTGACTTGCATTCCTTCAGGTCTTTATCCTGATTCACTTCTTTTTCTTCTTAGTTACCTCCTCATTTGACGCTTATCATTTTTCTAGCTCATTTTCACTTCCTTTGAATATCTCCTGCTTATACTCAAAGCCTGCTTGTTTCTTAGTTATATTTTTCCTTTCTCAGAAATAAATCCCCTTGTTTCAAATTAGAACAATTCAGGATAATTAAATTAAAGTAAGATCTATGTAAATATAGAGAACTGTGGAGGTTTATTGTTATTTATGACAGTAATTAGAAAAAACTATGCGTTTGATTGAATTGGAAAAGTTTCATTGTGTGAATTCCCTTCTCTCTGCAGTCCATGGTGCACCATGGTCCACCACATCATCCTGTGACAAAAATGATTGGATTTTGTGTTTGTTTGTGTCATTTTGAAACAAGTTATAAAACTGTTCCAGTTTGGTTTTTTTTCCCTGGGAAAAGTTTTTCTTTTAGACTCAAAGTAAGCAACATAGTTAGGCCAGTATTTATCACTTCTTATATGGAATAATTATTTTATAATCAGAACATGCATGTCTCAGCCAAAATCTGAGTTCTGTATATATTATTTCCTATAATATATCTTTTATTCAAAGAATGCATCCTATTTATTCTTTGCTAGAAAATATCTTACTGTATTGCCCTGTAAATTATTTCACAAAACATGAAAGTAATGACACACAGGTATACATGTACATACATACACATTTATATAACCTTTGTTTAATAGATGTATATGTAGCTGTAGGACTAATTAGGAGAGACAGAATTAAAAATAAAGGTAAACATATATTAAGAGGAAACACAGCAGGCTGGCCAGCTATCACTGGAACTGTAAAATTTAGAGAAGGGGTAAATTAAATAGTGTGGAACCTGGGGATACTTATTAAGCCATCGGCAGGGAGCAAGATGATGATGTCACACCTAGCAGAGAGAGGAAGACTCATGTAAAGTTGGATGAGATCCAGTTTGTGCTGTAGATTTATGCAGTTAATTTTGTCCCTTGACTGCATTCAGATGAGCAGTTCTCCTCAACATACACCAAGAAAATTGCTGCATTATAGCTATGTTAATGGTAATCAACATGCTAATGAGCACCAGAAGGTCGTTACAGAAAAGAGACGTTCAAAGATGTATAACCTAGAGGAGAAGATGAAGTAAATCTTTAGGGAATGCAAGTGTCTTGTTTGTAGGTCATAGATTATTTGCTTTGGTCATTGTAGAGCACAGGGAGTTTAATTTAAGGACAGAAAAAGATTAAGCTTTTTGAATTTTAGGAGCAGCATAACTTAATTAAATATATTCCTATGAAGCAGACAGCGAAGAGCGCTGAATTGTTTTTACTGTATTCTGTGTTCCTTGACAGAGACTGTACAAGTGTACTTTATATATTTCATTATATTAATCTAACACTTGCTCATGCCTAATATAAAATCAGAATAAATCTACACTTACAGCATTTTGTACTTTGCTAATGACACAGGGTAAAAGAGGAAAGGTTTTGCAGAAAGAAAATCAGAGCAAGCATGTCAAAATATAAAGTGAACATTAAAAGAGAGTAAAATCCAAGGAAAACCAAAATATATTAATGTGTAAGAGATGCTGGAGAGATAAAAGAAACCATGTAAAATAATAGTTATAAAATTAGTTAAAAGTTGAATATCAGCTACATAAATATCATAGGCAAAATGCAAAATGCTAAATTAGTAAATATCTTCCCATTTAGTTCAAGTTTCTATTTCTGTTTCAAAAGGTTAATGTGCTCCCTGTTCCTCAGAAAAGAGCATGCATATGCATTTGGCTGATTTTCTCAGAGAGAAAATTAGACTGAATAAGGACTGCATATGTTTTAGGGGAAGCCCTTCAGGAAGGGGAGACCTTGCAAAAATATTGAGAAAATAGGTTTATAGGAGGTGCAACATCTCTTATAATCTAGGCAGACAAGATTTACATGCAGTATTCCAAAAGAAACCAACTCCTCTTATCAGAAAGTAGCTGAAGTAGTTGAAGTTCAAAGGAAAACCAAACCTCCTGGCTCCAGATGGAAAAATAGGAATAGGTTTTAAAAGAACATTTGCATGAAGGTGGTAGAACAGGTCACACCAAGCTTTTCTGGAACTCTAGAACATTAGAGAAGCAAACACCACACCAAACAAGCCCTCCCACCCCACCTTGTTTTTTGTTGTTGTTGTTGGGTTTTTTTGTTGTTGGTTGGTTTTTTGGTTGGTTTTTGTTTTGTTTTGTTTTGTTTTGTTTTGTTTGATTTGTTTTGGTTTTAATTGACAGGTGTTAGAGGGAGAAATTAATTAGATTGAATCACAAAACAATTTTATCTTGACCTGTAGGGAAAAAATCCACACAGTTGTCAGAGGCATTGGTAAGTTGTATTGGATAGGTAGAAACTGACCTGCTCAGAGAGTCTACACCTCAATGTCTAAAACTCATTTAAAAAGATTTTAATCCCTTCCAAGGGTCATGTGTGGTTTTTAAATGCTCTAAAATAATTCTAATCTCTCTTCTAAAAATTAGGGACACCTTTAAGTCTAATGATTCCTGAGGGGATCGGTTTCATCAGCAAAAAGCACATGCCAAACCTAACAGTTTTTACCATTGGAAAGACCTGATGTGATTATCAGGTGTCTTTATAGTAAACAGAGAAGAATTGGTACTTCCAGGTGGTGGTCTCACCCTAAAGTAGACACAGAGGACACAATAAGATTACCAACAAATGCAATTGGTGTTTGAAATGCCCTATAATCTGCATCAGGTTGGTTAGGCAGACAAAAGTCCTTATGAAATAGCACCTGGAAGCCAGGTGAATGCCCTGGTGCATCTGATTTACATACAGGTAACTGAAATGAGATTCATCTCAAATTCAGGTTGAGATTCAGCAGCTGCTCAAAATGAGCTCTCTTCTAGGAGCACCCATCTCCATCTTTCAATTGCAGAAGGTAACACCTTCTGTTTAAAATAAAAGGAATCCTCTTAGACTGTTTAAAATAAGAGGAAAAATACTTTAACTGCACATTATTTATAAAAATTAAACTTTCTTCTTCAGAGTGCTTTGGGCTCTGTTCCTGTAAATAACTTTCAAAGCTGTGAGAAGGTTGAGATTCCTAGATATTTTCTGAAGACACTATATAGTAGTCACTTTCTGTTCTTCTCTGCTTCTCAGACATAACCAGAACAAAATGGTGCAATGGAAGATTTCTCCAAAAACCTGCAATATTGACTCAGGAAATACGTGCAATTTGTATTTCCAGACAGAAAAAAAACCCCAACAACAATGGAATTCAAGAAAAATTCTGCAGAGAAACAAGTATAATGTTAAAATAATGCAAGAAAAGATGAGAGAAAAGCCATAGAATAGAGATGAGGTGATGGATATGGAATCTGGTATAACTCCAAGAAAAAGACAGAGCTCAGAGAAATGAATAAACAAAAAGAGTGAAAAAATTTATAGCGTGCCAAAGTAACAGAAAGTTGCATAAAGTCAGGATGACAGATTGCAGTAATTGTTGAAGGACAGTCAAATTACCGTAGGCAAAAAACATTTTAAATGGTTTACTGTACATCAAAGATTCTACCAAGGAGAAATATAGACTCAACATAAAGGTTGCATGAACTTGGTCTGCTGCTGCTATTTTAGTTCCTTTAGGGTGTTAATTCCACTGCACTTACTTAGTTGACAGATATGGCACAAGATCTGTGGGAGAGCCATTTCTGCCTGAGGTGCAACTGATATGGTAATACATGATGGTGTTTCAGCTACTGTACCTCATCCTGCAGAGTAAAGGCTAAGTTTAGAATCATAGGATCATAGAATTGTCAGGGTTGGAAGGAACCTTAAAGATCATCTAGTTCCAACCCCCCTGCCAGTGGCAGGGACACTTCCCACTAGATCAGGTTGCTCAGAGCCCCATCTAGCTTAGTCTTAAAAACTTCCAAGGATGGGGATTCCACCACCTTTCTGGGCAACCTGTTCCAGTGTCTCACCATCCTCATGGTGAAGAAATTCTTCCTAATGTCTAACTTGAATTGACATATCTCTAGTTTTAATCCATTCCTTCTAGTCCTATCGTTGCTTGACAGCCTAAAAAGTCCCTCACAAGCTTACTTGTAGGCCCCCTTCAGATACTGGAAAGCCACAATAAGGTCTCCCCGGAGCCTTCTCTTTTCCAGACCGAACAACCCCAACTGTCTCAGTCTGTCCTATGAGGAGAGGTGCTCCAGCCCACTGATCATCCTCTTGGCCCTTCTCTGGACACATTCCAGCATGTCCATATCCTTCTTGTAATAGGGGCTCCAGAACCGGATGCAGTACTCCAGGTGAGGTCTCACGAGAGTGGAGTAGAGGGGGAGAATCACCTCCCTTGACCTGCTGGCCATGCTTCTCTTGAGGCAGCCCAGGATACGATTGGCTTTCTGGGCTGCGAGAGCACACTGATAGCTCATGTTGAGCTTCTCATCCACCAGCACTCCCAAGTCCTCTTCTTCAGGGCTGCTTTCAAGCCAGTCACTGCCCAGCCTTTATTGGTGCTTGGGATTGCCCCGACCCAGGTGGAGGACCTTGCATTTGGCCTTATTGAACTTCATGAGGTTGGCATGGGCCCACCTCTCCAGCCTGTCAAGGTCCCTCTGGATGGCATCCCTTCCCTCCAGCGTGTCAGCTGCCCCACACAGCTTGGTGTCATCAGCAAACTTGCTGAGAGTGCACTCAATGCCACTGTCCATGTCGCTGACAAAGATGTTAAACAGGACTGGTCCCAGTACTGATCCTTGAGGGACTCCACTTGTCACTGGTCTCCGCATGGACATGGACCCATTGACAGCTACTCTTTGGGTGCGGCTGTCAAGGAATTCACCTTCGTCAAATAGATGAATGTGAATTCCCAACTCAATTGTTATTCAGGGATGGTGGTTGTTCTGGAAACAGGATTCTGCCAACCAGAAGTAACAGGTCTTCTTGAACTTCATATGTGTGGTATTAATGGAACAGTTAGTGGAATACTGTGTCTAGTTTTATCAAGAATTTTAAGTATTAAATTGCTGTGCTTTTTTTCTGGGTTTTGGGGGAGTTTGGTGAGGGAGTGCCTGCCTTTGATTTCTGGCCATAGAACATCAGTTTGAATTTTTCTTGCTACTGTGATGGTTTCACCACAGAAGTTTGATTGACATAACTACTAGGTTTTAGCAACTTCTATGTGGAGTTTATCTGAGCAATTACTGGTTTTCTGAAGTCTCACTGTAGACATCTTTCAAATCCCGTAAAGTTTTTCTGAATCTTTACAAATTCTCAACATCTTGTTTTCTTAGTGTGATTACTATTACAGCAGCATGTACATAGAGCAGCTTATCCACCTCTTGAAATCTACTATCAGACTGAAATGCCGTTCTAAAGCATTTGCTCTAGAACACAGAGAAGTTACTGGCTTAATGCCCAAGTTTTTGGATGAGGTTTGTATTATGGAATATAAGAAACTGGACCAGATGGTATTGGTTGTGCTTCTGGCCTCAATGTTTGTCTGCTACAAGCAGATGATGCTTTATTTATTGCACAAAAGAGTTAGCCTCATTACAGCAACAGAAACAGGTTCTATCTATATTATAGAATCATAGAATGGCTTGGGTTGGAAGTGCTCGTAAAGATACATAGTTCCAACCCCTCTGCCATGGCAGGGACACCTTCCACTAGACCAGGAGCATGTGTAAGAGATTGTTAGTATGTGTTTTACAGATTAGTATCAGAAGGAGGTGCAGTTTCTGTTTGGTAGAGGTCAGTATCTGTTGCACTTATTAGTGTTCTTTTTGTCCAAATGCTTTTGTTACTTTAGAAAACTGTATCGGGAAATCATCTTGGGTTTGTTGGGTTTTTTTCTTCAAACTAACTACAAAACCACGGTGAAATTAGTGAGTGGAATGGGTAAAAGGAGTGAAACTTCTATAAACAGTAGGTGAAATAGTATTTCAGAGTGTAAGATATTACACATCTACTTTTAGATCTGCATGTCTTGTCTGGTGCATGTACAATGTAGACTGTAACAAAGGGGGAAATCTGTGTGTGCTCCTATTATGTTCTCTTTTGTGGAAAATAACTCTTAAGACACACAAACATACACTGCCTCGTTTTGACTATCTCATACAAAGCACAGTGGGAGGAATACTGACTATCAGTAATTTCTCCTTAACCCAGTTTCTTTGCCAGGCAACAATGGAGAGGAACATAAAATGGTTGAGGTTTTTTGTGGGGTTTTTTTTTTGGTCTTCCCCATCACCACACCATTTCCTGGCAAAATGGTAGCATATTGTAACATGCCATGGTAAAGACATCTTAAAATTACTAGAGTGGTATTTTGTTTAGCATCCAAATTTTTTTTTTTCTTTTTTTCTAGTGAATTTCGATGTAATGTTACTGCCAGGTCTTGTAACCCTTAGGTATATTGCCTTGTCTACTTTAAACCTAATCATAAAACCCAGGGAGATCCTGTAAAAGGTATAAAAATAATTCATTTGAATTATAAAAATAATGTGTTCTGGATCTGTTTCTCTTAAAATCAGTGAGTAATTCAAGTGACTGTGCTTTTTTGTTTCCCTAGACAGTCCTGGTTGGTTAGAATCCATCTATATTGTTAGCATTTGGATATTCAAAACAGTGATTTTATTTTATTTTATTTTATTTTATTTTATTTTATTTTATTTTATTTTATTTTATTTTATTTTATTTTAATATTCTAATCAAACAAACCATATATCAGTCATGCCTCCATTAACACAATTAGAAGTTACTCATTACAGCTCTTTTTATTGGCACAGAGTTAAATCGTAGCTTTATTATGTATCTGAGCACTGGCTAATGTACATTTGTGTTTTTTTCCAGAAAAATAGAAATAGTCCAGTTTGCAAGTCGCACTCGTCAACTGTTTGTTCGTTTGTTAGCCTTAGTCAAATGGGCTAATAATGCTGGAAAGGTGGAAAAATGTGCGGTAAGCAAGCAACAGTTTGGTATCAAATCATCGCCGAGTGATACGGGATTTTGGTACACCCTAACTTTTTATATACTGTAGAAGTTAAAAGTTTCATTTCGTAGGCAAATGGCTATTAAATTGTAAGCAATTTCTCCCTATAGAGAAATTGTGTAATCTTGTCTTTTAACAGCCCATGTTCACAAAAACGGATCAGTGGTAAAAAACGAAAGGCTTCTCAGCGCACAGTTCCAGGAGAGCTTTGAGGTTGGGTGACAGGACAGGGAAGATGGGTTAGTTCTCACCATCACTTTCATCCTGAGCTTAGTTAAATAAGAATAAAGTCCAGTACATTGCAAAAAACAAGCCCCAAGTGATTACAAACAAGTATGGTTACATTCCACTAGCAATCATCAGATAAAGAGCTGTGAGGCTGTAGATTCTCCACAGCATCAGAAGTGGCATGCAGATTTAAAGCGTCCTTGCATACAAATGTAAGAAATGGCCAGAATATTCATTCTTTCTTTGTTTTAGAGATGTGATTACTTAAAATGGAAGTGACAGTGGAATTATCTCAGTCAGGTGCACTAGGTGAACTGGATGTAAAGGGGCACCCACTTGTGCATTTTTTGGACGCGTACTTTTTTCTTTTTTTTTTTTTTTTTTTAATTTTCTCCTTGTCCTCTACAGATGATATCAAGTTTTTTAGATCAGCAGGCCATTCTGTTCGTGGACACTGCTGATCGTCTGGCATCGCTAGCTAGAGATGCTTTGGTTCATGCTCGTCTACCTAGTTTTGCTATCCCATATGCTATTGATGTTCTGACAACTGGATCGTACCCGCGTCTGCCTACCTGCATTAGGGTAAATAACACTACCATATGTCTGGGGAGGGGGGAATCACCTGTACAGTAGCAAATGTATGTTAATGAAACTGATTGTCTGTGTGCAGATGGAACTGTGGTTTAAAATAGGCCTAGTGCCAAGTCTCTGTAGTGTCAGTTTCTCGTGCAGAGCACTTCCAGTTTGAACAAGTTACGTATTCCCAGTGAAACATTCTCTCCATTTAAGCTCGTTCTGCTCTACTAGTGTATAGTAGCAACTCTTCTTCCTTCATCCTTTAAGTATTTGCATGTGCTAAGCCACCGTCCTAGAAAAATGAAGTGTGAGGAGGAGATACTGACATCTGTTGTTCTTAGAGGTTTTGCCTGTACTTGGGAATGTACTGAAATACTTAACAGCTCTCTCTAACGCTGCTGCCTTTTCTTACTGCTGAAATGCAGAATAACAGGATTTTGTGAAGTAATATAAACGGTAGTACCTATGACTTAGATCTGTAGCTACAGCTAAGGATTGTCTTTCAAACCTTAGTACTTAAAACCAAGTTTAGCCTGATGTAAGGCCCTGAATTTATTTAACTGATCCAAGTTAAGCAATTTTATTCAGTGGTCAGTCTCAGGTAAAGTGTAATCAACTAGAAAAGAAATCTGAGTGTGAGATATAAAACTTCACTCATGTGTAATGGCCTGTAGTATTTATATTTTCAGACTTCTAGTCTGGTTAGTTTTCACCACTGCTGCTTTATTATGCATGTTTCAGATATGTAGACTCGTTTGTGTTTATTTTAACAGGATAAAATAATCCCTCCTGACCCAATAACAAAGAGCGAGAAGCAAACCACACTTCACCAGCTAAACCAGATTCTTCGACATCGGCTAGTGACTACAGATCTCCCTCCACAGCTGGCAAATCTTACAGTTGGTAAGAACTGGAGTTAGTTTTTGAAGAATACATGATTGCAGACAGATTTAAAGTTGCTCATTTAGTGCTAAAGCAGAGCTAAAAGATAGCTTAAGTGAGACCATTAGGCATGCTTCATCTATTTGGACTGGGATCCTGTCTCTGTATGACATCAAAATAGGTGTTTTCCTCTTTTGAAAAATGAGACCATTGATGATATTGCTGAAGTATTATTAACTTTCAAGAAGAAATCCTGTGCAGGTAATGGCATAAGGTTGAAGACCTTGTCTTGCTCTTTCAGTAAACGTGTTATGAAAGAGTCTTACACCTAACCATGTAACTGCTTTATCTTAAGTTAATTTTAAAATGCAATTTGATTAAACCATTAGGTCTTTCTGTAGAAACTATTTGAACTTTAGATTAAACAGGTCACTCTGATGTTGCTTTTTTAATCTGTTTTGATTATATACTCACCTTCATGCATAGAATTTGTTCATATTTATGCATGCCTTTATTTCTTTGGCTCACTTGAGTGCTGGGTCTCTTAATCTCTTTTCAGGTCTCTGTTTTCATTTAGCCCAAGTAGTGGTAGACATTAAGGTGACCTTTTTTACAGGAAGTATAGCTATAAACTGGGCTAGGTTACCGCAGAATCACAGAGAACAGGCCTGGAGTGGGCCTAGTCCATGCTTTTAACTAAGACAAGGTTAGCCATGTATAAGCCATGCCCCACAGACCTAGACTGAAGATATTTTCAGAAATCTTAGTGGTAGTTTTCACTGGTCCCTATGTGAATGCTTGCAATATTACTATTTTTGTCTAATGGAAGTGTAAATGGATATATGTCTAAGCTCTTCAGATTTTCCAGTTAACTCAGCATTTCAGTGACTATTAGTTTCTAGTTTGGGGGTTGATTTGTTTTCAGAGCATGTCTAGGATGCTTTTGAAAATGAAACTCTGTGAGTTGATTGGACTTGATGATCTTACAGGTCTTTTCCAATCTAGGCAGTTCTGTGATTCCCTGTGTTACAGTTGCTATAGGAATATTTCTATATGTCTATAATTGTAAAGATATATGATATATTTTGTTACGTGATTGAGAAGAAGGTTAACCTGCAGGTTATAGTGAGGACTTGTACTAAACTGTTTGCTCTGCCACTCATTCTCTTTATGCCCTTGCTTATGCGGTTTTGAGAGTCTTTGTTCCTAGCTCTTGAAAGCGATAGCAGTGTTCACAAAGATGTGAGGATGTATATGGCAATTAGATAAATAGTGTATGTAATCTTGGCTTGTGTGCGCATCTATAAATTATGCAAGAGTTTATCTTCCTCCCACGAAAGTGGAGTTGTTATTTTAGTGTTAAATAAATGGTTTGCAGTGAGATGTGTTTCCAGGGCTAGATTTCAGCCTGGGCTGAGATCATGTTCTGAACCTCTTTTTAGTGTTGCTTTAAGTATTCATTGTTGATGTAGCAAAGAACAGCAAAAATTAAGCCAGGTGTTTTTTCTGTATAATTTGTCAGGCTGGTAGTCAGCTCAGTGTTGCTCTGTATTAAGAGTAGAACAAGTGTTAGCAAGTTACCATGACTAAAGTACTGCTGTTCAGGACAGTTTGGGAGATCTGTCCATGCTCCTTATTAACACTGGTTCTGTTGCAAAAATATCTGTGAACTCTTCTGAGTTGCACAGAAACATATGCAACAGAGCAGAAACCATAGGGAAGTAATCCACTGTGAGTGCCAGGTGCTACCATACTGATATTTTGAGGCATCTTAGGAGATTGATTGAAATAAAACATTTTTTTCTTTCTCAGCCAATGGCCGTGTGAAGTTCCGAGTTGAGGGTGAGTTTGAGGCCACCTTAACAGTGATGGGTGATGACCCTGACATCCCCTGGCGCCTTCTCAAACTGGAAATTTTGGTTGAAGACAAGGAAACTGGTGGTAAAAAAAAAATCAAATGCTTACATTTACTTTTTACCATGATGTTAATCTCTGATGCTGTATAAGTCTTGTTTATACTGGGTCTTTTGCATATCACAACTTAAGATAATGAAGCTGTATATACTTGTCCTGTTTTCACCTTTCTTTATATGCCTTTAACACCTTAACAATGGTAGACTTTCAGTGTTGTAGATGGACTGAAATTTCTAGAGTAAACCAAGGATTTTGTTATTTTGTTAGAAATTCTGGCATGGAAATTGCTCAGTACACTTGTTTGGGTTTTTTTTCTTTTTAATTTATTTCTTTTATTATTTTAAATACCTAGTTTTGTGATGTCTAATGTGAGTTATTTTTAATTCATGAAAGATGGTAGAGCCTTGGTTCACAGCATGCAGATCAACTTCATACATCAGTTGGTCCAGTCACGGCTGTTTGCTGATGAAAAACCACTTCAGGACATGTACAGCTGTCTGCGTATCCTTCTGAAAGTTGCTTCTGAATAAACTCTTTCACGTAGCCTTGCTTTTTCTTGTAGCTGGAAGTCCAGAAAGATGGATTCCCTGTTAAGCTAGGGGGAGATGTCTGGACATGGAGTAAAAATGATGGCCTTAGAAACAGTTATTCTCAGGTGTTGGCATGCAAAATTTGATTCTCCACACTTAATCGGTAAAGGTGAGGTACTCAAGACAGCAGGTTGTGTGGTAAGTCAGTGCAGCAGCAGTTGGCTGCATATGCTAATTTCAGAGGTAGAGTACTTGGAAGGAATGGGAGTTGACAGTTTTGTTACCAAGAGCTGCAGTAAGGTGATGATGTGTGAATAATAAAATGTGCAGGAAGTAGTGCAGAGATTATTTTTTTTTATGTGCAAAGGGCAAATTGCCTGACAGTGTTAAATAGTTTTCAGTGAAACAGTTTCTGTAGAAGCAAACAGAATCCTGTTATTTTGGGGTGACTGTGGAAGATGGGGTTATTGCTAACTTTAGAGTGAATTGAATTTCTTTGTTAGCAATCTTTTCCCTAGAAGTTTGTTAGAGTTAAAATGTATAAAATAAAGTTGTTGTGACATTCTTGTCTAATACCCTGTCCTAGATAAGAGTTTAAAAAAAAAAAAAAAAAAAGAAAAGAAAAAAAACCTGAGGAATATTTGATGCTGTTTATAGTACATTAGTGTGTTTTCAGACAGCATCTTGTCTGGCTTTTGTGACAAATGTATTTGTGTAGTGTGCAGAAATAAATTTATGTAGTCTACAGACACTTTTGGTGTCTTGTATTTTCTTAACTCTGTTTGTTAGACTCCTTCTGCTTAGCACTTCAGTTGGAAGTCTTGCATTCACAAACACTAATGCTGATTCGAGAGCGCTGGGGTGACCTTGTGCAAGTGGAGCGATACCATGCAGGGAAATGTCTCTCACTCTCTGTCTGGAAGTAAGTTAATTTTAAAAAGGCTGTTGATGAACAATAAATTAAATAACAGGAGGGTTTTCATTTACTAAGTTTGAGCAGAATTGTACTTTCTTTGTGATGGGAGCCTCCTAAATTCTTGTAATTAAGTACCTAAATGTGTTGCTTGACTTGCAAAGAGGCAAGGGAAGTACATTAAAGTATAATAGAACTATGCATAGAGTTATAAATCAGATTGTATTTATGAGGCTAAGTAAATTAATTCGTTCTTTCTCAGTTTTTTACTACATTTATTGCTTGACTTGCACTAGATAAAAAGCAATCCAAATGCTCTTCTGATTGTATTGAGTTTGTAGCCATCTAAAACTTCTTTATCTATAGTTTACCAACAGTTCTGCATCAAAATGTAAACTATAACAAATGCTTTTTTCAGTTCAGTTGACATAATCTTATTTTTAGCTAGAATTCTCAGAATCAAGCATTAGCTACAGAAAAGCATATTTTCTGCTATTCCAGTTATGTAGTTTAATTATTCTCTTTATTTTAAGTCAACAGGTGCTTGGCAGGAAAACAGGGACTGCGTCTGTTCATAAGGTCACTATTAAGATTGATGAGACTGATGTCTCAAAACCCTTACAAATATCTCATGAGCCTCCACTGCCAGCCTGTGATTCCAAACTGATGGAAAGAGCTATGAAGGTAAAGGCTTGCTTTGCAGTAGGCATCTAGTTTTAGAAATCAAAAACTTAATGCTTTGTATTTGTCAGTTTGTTTCAGTTTGAGTCTATTTAAAGAGCTGCTTCTAAGATTTCTAGGCAGCAATTACTCTAGGTTGTATTGTGTTTATGTTGCGACCTAAAATTGTTGTTAAAAACTACTGGACTTGACTTCATCTTAAAAATTGCCCTACCTCACAGTGTATTATATACCACTTACGAGACAGAATGCTGAGGCTGGGGGGAAACAACAGCAGATTTTAATTTATAGTTAGCTTAGTGTTTGCCTTGAAATGCTTTGTAGATAGACAGTTCTTCCCTTTTCTGTCTTGGAGATGCTATATAAACTTCCTCTGAAAATCATCTCCCTCGTGTCACTTAAATTGGCTACCCAGCAGTGCTGTTCATGTTAGAAAAATCTTACATTGCAATTTGGAAATTTTGTGCAAAAGAGCTAATATGGTTTTCTTGCTACAAGCCTTGGATGAAGCTTGATTTTTATACTATCACTCACCAGATTATGTCCCATGGCCTATTTGACTGTGCCTTTGTGTTGTTAAAGGTGGGATTGTTGGTCCAAAATGAGTAACCACAGTCAACTTCCTACTTGGATAAGGCTTCACTGGTGATAATTCTAGATCCTGGTTAATGATATCTAAGAGAAGCTGTGTTCTAGGTTTTATAATAAGTCCTTTGTAAGATCATCAGCAAGTCTGGCTGTGATATATCAGGATGTGTGTTTGTCATTATTTCTTAGAGTGTTTGGGTTTTTTAAGAGAGTTAATAAGCTGGGGTGGTGTAGTTTTCAAACTTCCATTACAGTTTTTCCACAGGGAAAAACTCCCCATCTCAGATTCTTCACCCATCTCACAGAACTTTCTACTGATGATAGCTTTCATTTATTGTACATATTTTATATTTGAGCCTCATCGCCCATCTTTTCTCCTATTAGCGTAGTAAATATTTACTAAATTTACTAATCTAATAGCCTAAATTAGCATATTTAGGCTACTAAGTATCAGTTAATTTAGTGAAGATACAATGTTTATGTCTAAATCCAGGAAAATGTGCTTTATCTAGAACATCTGAAACTCCACTGGAGCTGATGCCATCTAAGCTATTGAAATCAGGTCTACAGACTGTAGATGAAGATATAAGGCCACTGTAAATTTGAGATTTATCAAAGTTTATTTTAGCTTCCTTTATAACTACTTGCTCTGAGCTTAAAAAAAATATATCAGTTATGGTATATAGACAGCTGATCTGGTGTTTGAATAATGATCTCAACTGTAATGACGTAGATAGCACACTGTGTTTCTGTTTGTTTAAGATACTATATAAAACAGTGGCATGAACAAATATGTTTGTCTAAGCAGGTTATTATACATTAACCTACTGAAAATTGGATGTAGCTATAGTAGTTGTAGTCACTTGTTTGCAAGGAAGATTTCACTCATAGCAGTGACCAAGTTGAAATGCTCTTGTGGATGAATAAACACTTGATTTTTGAGGCCTTCTCTTGGAAACCTACTCTTTAGGGGAAGATCATTCTGATATATACAAAGGCCTGTACTGAAATTCTATATCATTCTCTTCTGGTATAAACCTCTTCTGCATTTGTCTTTTAAGCTAGAATAAAATTTGAATTAATTCACCTTGAGCAGTTTTCAAAGCGATTCAAGGTTGACTAGAAAAAGGTTTTGCAGTAAATCTGTAACTTTGCTTATGCAAAATCCATAAATGATATGACTGTAATGTGAATGAATATAAATGCAAATGCTTTAGGTTGCACAAGTAAGCTACAGCGAATATAAGTGATGGCATAAGCTTCAGCACCAGCAGTGCAACAGCTTCTAGAGGCTCTAGATGCAAGCCTTTAGATACTCCTGGGTTCAGCAACATTGCTCATATTCAGTGTCTGCCACTGCATCTTCACGACATTGTTACCTCATTAGCAGGACTGAACTACTGTGTTACAGTACTAGCTGTATTTCATGCTACAGCTACATGAGTGTTTGTGTAGAGGCAACCATATTCTAATAGTGTTGGTTTTGGGGGTTTTGTGGTTGTTTTTTTTATTTTCCCCCTTAGTTTAAGTTAGTTATAAACAGATGCACAAGAAGATGGAAAATACTCCAGCCTTGATCCAAACCATGTAGACCATTCTTTTCCTAAGAAAGGTTGGACCAGATGATCCTTGAGGTGCCTTTCAACCTTGTAGTCTAGGATTCAGAACAAGGAGGACTGCACAGGGAGTAGTAACAACATAGTTTGTGAAACTTGATTTTTTCTGCATTTTCTGCTAGTCTTCTCTCAAAAACCTTCCCACTTCCTGCTGCACAGACAGAATCTTATGTTAGTTCATTGTATTTTATAGTGATGCAAATACTCAAATTAATAGTTCATTTGGTTCACCTAAGTTCAAAGCAAATTCTTTCAGAAGTAATTGTTTTATTAAGTAGCTTTGTTGCAGTGTGCTAATGCATAAAGTCTACACATCAAATTTGAACTTTCTCAAGTACTTTTCTTTTTCACAGATTGACCACCTATCGATAGAAAAACTCCTAATAGACAGTGTCCATGCAAGATCACATCAAAAACTCCAGGAGCTGAAAGCCATTCTTAAGAGCTACAACATTAATGACAATTGTAAGTGTTTTCCCCTGGTTTGTTTCAAGTTAATTTCCATTTGTGCCTAGGAATGGTTTCCTTTTTTCTTGGTCTTTCTTGTTTTCAGTAATTTAATTAAAAAAATATGAAAAAATAAAGGGAGATGTGTTAAGATTAGCAAGACTTGGCTTATTCTGCATTGGTAACTGTAAAATACTCATACCTCCATATGCAGTACAATAGATAAAGCTGATAGAGCATTATAGTCTGGATGAAGGGTTGAAAGTTGTCTAAAACTCGTATGTGTTCAAAATTGAAAGCAAATCCTTCACTGTCTTTGAGCTAGCTTTGAATGAAATTATATATTTGCTTATACTGTTGTTGAAACTATTGGGATTTGAATTGAGTTTATAATCGTGAAGCATTGAGTTAAAAGACACTCAAGGATTAATAATCTCCTTCAAATCTGGTCTGTCTTTTCTCTTGGGTGTGTTACTAGCACTATTTTCACCGAGAAATTCTTATATTCAGTTCCTGCTTTACGTTAACAGTGTAATAACGTGCAACTGAAGATTGCTTCTATAAAAACAAAACAGGTTTTATGAATATAATGGGCTAAGTTTTAATGTGATGAGCTTGAATTTTGTGTCAAATTATTAACACCAATTTTTTGTTCAGCGTTCATTGAGACGGCCCTTCCAACTCTTGTAATTCCAATTTTGGAACCATGTGGTCGGTCAGAGTGCCTGCACGTATTTGTTGATCTCCACTCTGGAATGTTTCAACTTATGCTGTATGGTGTTGGTAAGTAGGTGCAAAACCAGGTTGTATTTAATATCTTGCAAGAACCCTGCGTTATGAGGTAATTTCATATGGACAATTCTGTCAAATCTGTGAAGCTCTGTAAGTAAATAAGGGTAATGCAAATGAATACCACACTTGGGTCATCATCTAAGTGTTTGAGGAATGGAGAAGTGGATCTCTGTGCTTAAGAGTCACAGTTCAGTTAGAAATATTTTAAGAGGACAACAGGCTAAATGTTGTTAGGCAATGCATATTCTTTATGACTCATGATTTCTGGGTTGTGGTGTTAACAGATGTGGTAATTTCATATGGATCTGATTGAAAATTGGATTATGTGACATAATACATCTTGACTTACTGTTCAAGTTTTAGCTTCAGGTTTCAGATTATTTAAGAAAAGAAGGAATATGAGTTAATTTGCCTAGTAATATATTGCTATGTCTTTTTCAAGCATTATGGATCATTTGTTGTGTATCTTAATCTCTCTCTTAACTATGAATCACATGGAGAAGACAAGGGGCAATAATTACAAGTTGCACGAGGAGAAGCTTAATCTCAATATAAGAAAGAAATTTTTTACAGTGAAAACAATCAGTCACTGGAACAATCCCCCCAGGGATGTGGTAAAGTCCCCATCACTGGAGGTTTTCAAGATGCAGTTGGACAGGGTATTAGATCCCTTCCTCTTGAAAGGCTGAACCAGATGATCTTTCAAGGTCCCTTACAACCTGGACTGTTCTATGTTTCTGTGATAAATTGTTTGTGAAATTAGATGATACACTTTCATTAAAATGTCAAGATTTTGTTTGTAAAGCAGATGTTAAGACCATTCACTCACCAGATGTTCTTGCAGATCAACTGACGCTTGATGACATAGAGAAGTCTGTTAATGATGACATGAAGCGTATCATTCCTTGGCTCCAGCAGCTCAAGTAAGTGACTTGTGTGATCCACTTAATTTGCATAGAACAAATCACCATGTTTGTATTAAGAAGATCACACTTGCATGGCTTTGTGTTTTATCACAGATGGGGATTTACTTTCTCTCTGTTCTAAGCAACCTTGAGTATTTGCCCTCTCCTTTAAATCAGTGAATTCTGCTTTTGCTTGGAGTCGATTCCATAGTCCTCCTTTAGTCTCCTCCCTTACACACAGCCTCGTGCGTTGCTGTGCGCACACTCTGCGTGAATTCTTTTCACTTGAAGTCAGTAGCAGACCACTTACTCCCTGAGGATCTCATTTTGTGTTCGTGTTCATTTTCTATCTCCTTTATACCACTCTGTTTCTACAGCTCAACCCTGCTTGTTTCCCAGCAAGAACGATCTCCTCACAATACAGAGGAAAAACCAGGAAGTGGTTTAGGATGATTTGAATAATATTTATTTATCTTCTAACACTTCAGCCCTTGCTGTTTTAAACCTCTAATCTTCCTTCCACAAAGCCCTGAATTTTAAGCACAGGATACATGTGGTTCCCTTAAGAGGTTGTAGCAAATCATACAAATGCAGTTTGCATCTGCATGAAAACTTAAGTTCTACCTGCTCTGTCAATTTGGAAATTCCCAGTACTCTGAGCTAATTGCAGGGTGAAACCTTTATTTGAGGAATTTTGCTTCTAAAAGCGACGTGATGACGCATGAAGCACTGGCACCCCGGAGAAACTAATCACCCTCCCTTTGTTATAAATAGTGTACTCGAGATAATGGCCTGGGTAGTGCTGCAGTTTTTGAGGAAGCTAGGCAGTCCCTCAGAATGTCTTTTAGGACAGCTATATCTAGCCTCTATTGAAGAGAACAAACGTGGAATGTCGTGATGGAGAGATGCTGAGCGCCCACGCTTCCCTGCTGCTTTTGGTGAAAGTATGACTGACAAAGCAAGCCATACATTTCTGAGCCCCTTTCAAGCCTAGCTAGGCTTTCTAGCCTTGCCACTGTAGCCAAAATCCATTGGAGCGGGACAAAGTTTCAGTTCCAAACATTAGAATAAATTTGGTGTTTTGCATGGGGTTCTCCATGTCCATGCTTATTCAGGTGAATGAATTTGTTTATAACATAGTCCAGAGTGACATCCAGCTTTGGTGACTTTCTTTCTGTATTGCTTACCAGCATAAGGAAGCAAATATTTTCTTTTCTATACAAAATGAAGTAAAATAGAATATTACAAATTTTAAAATAATTGTAATCTGCATGTTTTTTAATTTATCCCTTCTTTTTTATTCTGTCATTCCATACTGCGGTGTATAAAAATTGAGTTACGTATTGCTTCAGTGAATGATTTCAGAGCTTTTCTTCGTAAATTAACAGCTGGCTTTTAGTCAAGCTGAAGACAATATATAAAGATAGTAAGAAAATAGAAATTCATGGAGTTTTCTTGGTGATTTTCTGTATATAAGTTATGCAGCAGTGATAGATGCTGACTTAGAGTATGACTGCCTCTTTGTTTGACACTAATGCTCTGAACAGCAGTAGATTAGAATAATGTAAAACAGTCTCAGGCTCCTAATACCTTTGTTTCAATGCAAGGTTCTGGCTTGGACAGCAGCGTTGCAAACAGTCCATAAAACATCTGCCTACGGTGAGCAGCGAAACTCTTCAGCTAGCTAATTATGCTAGCCATCCAGTGGGAAGCCTTTCCAAACACAAGTTGTTTATCAAACTCACTCGCCTTCCACAGTACTACATTGTAAGTAACTGAAAAATGCTTCTATCTTTTTGCTCCCAGTTATGGATATAACAAACATTTTGTCTGTTGTACTGTTAACTCTAACGTTAGGAACTAAGTGATTGGTGCAATCCTCGACGTTCCCCTCTCCCTCCCTTCTCCCATTCCGTGGGTTTGTTAAGCAGTCAGGAGGGGACATAAAGGTTTATTACTCCACAGCTTTCCCATTCTCCTTATGTTTCCTGAAGGTTTAGTCTTCCTTCTCTTCTTGGATGCATTTCCTAGCCACAGTATTAATACCTTGAAAAAGACTTGTGTCTTTTATTTGAGGGGGAGAGGATAGGAACTGATGTAGACATATTCTTAGCTGGAGGGTCTTCTCAATTTGTTGTTTTGTTTAAACACAGGTTGTAGAGATGTTTGATGTTCCTGGCAACCCCACAGAACTAGAGTACAAGTACCATTTTCTCTCTGTGAGCTATGCTGAAGGAGACGACAGCCCTGCTACTGCACTTTTACTACAGCAGTTCAAACCAAACATTGAAGAGTTGGTTCTAGACACAAAAAGCGGGAAACAAATGAAAAGTGGTGTCAAGCGCAAGGTACGTGCAGCACGTGAAAGCTGCATGTGTGTTCCTAGCACCAATGCCAGCTTCAGTGGTGGTGTTTCAAAAGTTTGCATGCCTGGCATCTTACTTGTATTGCAGCCTGGTTCTCTGGACTGCTTCCCTAGGGAGGTGCTGGGAAACTATTTTGCAACAGTTGTCTTTTAATTGCTGCCAGGCCTTCTAAGCTGATCTAAAGAGCCAAGGCAGAGCGCTGTGCTGAGGTGGCTAGAGCAGCTTGTATACGCAGAGCACTGGTATCTGCGTGATGTGCTTGGTGCCAAGTAGGTGTAGTCTTTGACAGACTTGCAGGGGCTGATAAGAATTACTTCTTGGGGTCAGGCTGACATGGCTTGGTGATGTGTAAATGCTGTTTTAAGGAAGGAGGTGATTATAAAATTACTTTAACTGAATTGCTTCATTCCTGAAGTGGACCAGATCCTTTCAGGAGTCTGTTGTCATGGTGTGATTCATTTAAAACTTGAATGAATGTGATTATTCTCTGACATCTTTTCAAACTATATACACCAAATGCTCAAGTATATTTGTCTTAATTTTCATTCTAGTTATCTGGTGATCCATGTTCCATAGAACCTAAGAAACCAAAACGGTCTGGAGAAATGTGTGCCTTCAATAAAGTGCTAGCTCATATTGTAGCCATGTGTGATACAAATATGCCATTTATAGGGCTTCGAGTGGAGGTATGCATTAAAAAATACTTTGTTTCCTTCTTCACCTCTACTTCTGATTCTCTTTTTTAGGTGCATCAATTCCACAAACTTGTGGTTATGTGTTCATTTTGGAGTTCCCCCACAGGCTGAGCCCTGGTGACTGATTTGTTACACTGGGTTGCTCTGGTCTTGTTAGAGCTGGTTTTCTCATACAAAGCACTGTAAGAAGCTTGAAAAGTTTAAGGAAAAGGAAAAATGAGAGGATTAAAAACACACTTGTGGGAGGGGGTGGAAGACAACTTTATACCAGATTTGCACAGGCTGGGTTTTGGCTTCCCAATGTTTGAGGATGTAAAACATCTGTCACCCCTAGGGGGGAAAAAAAAAATTCATTGAAAAATTTAGTTATCTTGCTTAAATTTTTGCTTGGGATAACATTATTCTTGTTCATTCCTAGTTATCTAATATGGACATTCCTCACCAAGGAGTACAAGTAGAAGGAGACGGCTTCAGCCATGCAATACGTTTATTAAAGTAAGAAGATATACTCCTATGTTTCGTTTTATTACTATACCTACATTTGAGAGACAAAAAAGGATTGTTTGGCAACTAAAAATACCGAGGCGGGAGGGGGTGAGGGTGGTGGATTTGCCTTCAGGATTTTTTGTCTGTTTTTTAAATTATTGTGTCTTGCAATCTCATGTAAAGCAGTGATGGAGAAAGAGGAAAATAAGAATAGACACAACAAACTATAATTTATTTCTTTCATTAGCCTAAACTGGGGAGCTCTGTAAACAGTCTGACAGTCCTCAATCTTAGAATCCTGGCAGTGCTAAGGAAGGTACAGTGATGATTCATGAACGTGTAATTGAAATTTTAGATCAGATCAGAGGCCTACATACTCCATATGTTATTTGACAATTACCAGTATGTAATACTGCAGAGGAAAAATGCAGAGAATCCCAGAAAAGACAATTGCAGGGCACAAATCTTGTAGAGTGTACATCTGAGAATCATACAGTAATTTTAAGAGTGGAAGGGACCTGTGGATGTCATCTGATCCAACCTTCTGCTCAAAGCAGGGCTCATCAGGTGCATTTTCCAATCTCTAAGGGGTTTTGTGCCCTTCCTGGGCACAGCGATCTCAAAGGCTGACAAGAGAGGAGTAGTCAATTGATTGCCTGGTGAACACAGCGCTCTGTCATTGAGGCAAGGGCACGCTGCTGACTCCTGTTCAATCTGTCTCCCAGGCCCCCAAGATCTTTTTCCACAGAGCTGCTACCCAGCCAGCCAGTCAGTCCCCACTCTGTGCTGTTGCTTGAGGTTATTTAGGCCCAAGTGCAGGACTTTGCATTTGGTTTTTGTTATACTTCATGAGGTTCCTGTTAACTCATTCCTGCAACCATCTGAGGGCTCTCTGAATGGCAGCCTTAAGTGCTCCCATTAGTTTGGTGTCATCTGCAAACTTGTTATTCCTTTGCATCACATAGGTTATTGAAACTGTTGAGTAGTATTGGCCTCTGTGCTAACCCTGAGCAGAGCACCTGTCAGCCACATCCAGCCACTAGCTGGACTTGCAAGTATTGACCACAGTGCTTTTTACCTGGCAGTCCAGCCAGGTTTTCACACTTCTTGGAGCCTACTGCAAGCCATACTAGTTAAACTTGAGATTGTGTTACGAAGTAAAAGAGATTATATCAGTTTAAACCATAAAAAAACCCGAACTCTAAAGGTGCCTTTCGGAGTAAAACCTTCTTGACTCCTTTTATGCTGCAGAAATGTATAGTGATACAAAGTCACCAGTCTCTAAATGCATCAGGCCCTACCTTTTTAACTTTGGATATGAGCAGAGAAGCACTGAGAACTTGTGAGCATAAGGATGGTATGTGACATTTCTGAATAGACTTTCAAGGGATTTGAAAAAGAGTCTGGCATGTTTTTACTTAAACTTTATTTAGTTTGTCCCCTGAGCTCAATTCTCACATTGGGGTAAGAATAAATTAGTGGGTGCTGAGATAACTGCCAGGTTGTTCATTGCATTTCAGACAAAGCTTGTTCCAGAAGGTGAACTGATTCATGAATTCAGATTGCCACAGAATGCACTTATTTTAATCTTTTTTGGCTTGTTTTTCTGTATAAAAGTTTTACATCAGTGTGCCCTTACTCCAACAGGAGATCAGGACAAGTCAACAGATCCCTAAACAGTCTGTAATTTGCAGGTGTTGAATCCATATAAAAATTGGTCTTAACTCAGAATGCTTTGGTAACACACTACTCACAGTCCTTGAAGAGGAATAGGGTATTTCGTTATGTGGTTTAGCTGTCTTTGCTGTTGATTTGTTCATTCTTTCATGTCCAGACTTGGAAGACATTCAGGAAATGTTAGAAGACTATTTTTAGTTTTGAAACTGTACTGTGTATAATTGAGATGGTTTTGGGGTTTGTTTTGTTTTTATCTTGAATAGAATTCCTCCCTGTAAAGGTGTGAACGAGGAAACGCAGAAGGCCCTGGACCGATCTCTTCTTGATTGCACTTTCCGATTACAAGGCAGAAATAATCGCACATGGGTGGCTGAGCTGGTGTTTGCAAACTGTCCACTTAATACCACTTCATCCAGGGAGCAAGGTAAGTTTTATTTAGGAAGACTGGTACATTTTGTTTCCTTGTGGTTTACATTGTCGGTTCCAGTAATCGTAATGTTCCGGTGTTAACTGCACAACTGCCTGCTCTTAGTATTTCTAATAAACCACAGTGTACCTGAATCAAAGTTTTGACTGTGAGTTGATGCACTTTCATTATTTAAATATGCTTCCTGATCACTCGCTGCAGTTCACTCATAGTCTGTAAACCACAGTTTAGGAACCCCTGGTTTAATCAGTATTTATAACCTCCTAACACTGCAGGACCAACCCGTCATGTTTACCTGACATATGAAAACCAGTTATCTGAACCAGTTGGAGGTCGCAAAGTTGTTGAGATGTTCCTCAATGACTGGAACAGTATCGCTCGGCTCTATGAATGTGTCCTGGAGTTTGCACGATCCGGTACAGAAATCACCTTCTTCTTGTTAAAATGCTGTGTTTACAGATCACGGTGGTTTTCCCGCTCTAACTCTTTTTCCCTCCTCTCTTCAAAGACATACCCAACCACTTAAACCTTTTTTCAGAAGTTCGTATCTACAATTATCGAAAACTTATCCTTTGTTATGGAACTACCAAGGGGAGCTCAGTAAGTAACTCCTAAGTGCACTTAAAATGTATATTTGAAAACAGAACAGGTCGTCTTAGAGTTCTCAGAACTGTGCTACAAAATCTGTCGTTGTATTACATTATTGTGGAATTAATATTGATGAACATAGACAGAAACAAATTGCTAATTTGCTCATTTACTGGATGCTCAGAATTTTTGAGACTTTGTGCAAGATGCTTTAAATTGTGGAAAGGACAGTTGTATGCTGATGATGCTGAAACCTGGTGTGGCAGGCCTTTTCTGACAAGCATCTGTTAAGTGTTGCTATTGGTCACTGCTGTACTGGGATGTATGGATGTAAGTTAGCTGAGTGCCTAATTCTGCCTAGGAAGAAAGGACTCTAGCAAAGTTTTAAATTTAGTACTGTGCTTTCAAATAACGATGGTCCTTAATTATTCTGTAGCAGTGTTGTCCCCTTGTTCAGAACTCTAGCTTACTCTGTAGTGTTGGAATTTACATCTTATTAATTACTTTGATAAGATGAATGAGTACTTCCTCACACCCGTGCCTTAAATGCGAGGTAGAGGAGGAAGGGCGTGCACATTTATTGCAGACTAAGAAGATATTTTTGTGTACAACTGATGAAAAGTAGCTGATGCACTTGAAAATTGCTTCTTGGAAGGCTTTTTGTGTTCTTATTCTAAGCTGAATTTTTAAGAGTATTTCTATGTCCATTTTATTGGGACAGTTAATAAGTAGCAAGAGTAGCAGTGCAGATTTTGCATGTCGCTTCCTTATATATTAGCATGTCTAGGTCTTGTTTTTCTGCGGTATGATTGAGAAAAGCACTCCACCTCAAACAACTCATTGGTAGTTTTCTGCAGCATGAATCTCTTGAGTTTCATTTTCTTTATCTTGCCATTGGTAGAAAAGGCTTTTTTTGTTTGACATGCTGAAATAATTCCCCAGTTTTGTGGTTGTCAACAATCCAGCTAGCTAAATAGGTGCGAAAGCTAACAGTGGTGGGGTTTGTTGGTGGTGGGTTTTTTCACAACCTCAGCAACATTTGAAGAAGATGAGTTAGGAATCTGTTGAGATTTGATTAAAAAATGGTGTGTGTGTGGAATTAAAGCAATCAGATTTTTGTTATAACCTCATATCTGTTCTAGCTTCCAGACCATTTTATGTTCTTGACATTGCAGATCAGCATTCAGTGGAATTCCATACTCCAGAAGTTCCACATCTCCCTGGGAACTGTTGGCCCAAACTCAGGTTGCAGTAACTGTCACAACACAATTCTGCACCAGCTCCAGGAGATGTTTAATAAAACACCAAATGTGGTGCAGTTGTTACAGGTAACAATTTAAAAACTTATCTCAAGAAAAGTGCGAGATAGCAAAGAACTCAGTTCTAATGGAACTGTTCCCTTCAAAATGACACGCGTGTGTTCTGATTGTTTATGGATCTCATTGGCAGAAGGTGACTTGGGGAAGGGAAGATTGTACCCTCCCCTATGCCCCCATTTTCCATGACTTTTACTTGAAAGTGAGCTGCCTGATCTCTCACTATCTGTTCTCTCTCAGGTTTTGTTTGACACTCAGGCTCCCTTAAACGCCATCAACAAACTTCCAACTGTGCCCATGCTGGGTCTGACTCAACGCACCAACACTGCCTATCAGTGTTTCTCAATTCTGCCACAGTCACCCACGCATATCAGGCTGGCTTTTAGGAATATGTACTGCATTGACATCTACTGCCGGAGCCGTGGCGTTGTAGCAATACGTGACGGAGCGTACAGTCTCTTTGACAACAGCAAAATAGTTGAAGGTTTTTACCCTGCGCCTGGATTAAAGGTGACCGTTTCTATATCTCTTGGCATGATTCAAAGAAATGAGCTTCCAATTTGAAGTATGGATCTGATGGGAAGAGTCTGTGAAGTGCTGCAATCCTTCCAGAGTTCTGAGCACGGAAGGAATTTTCTGACTTATCAGTAGATTTGATAATTAGTTTGAATTAAAACCTATCCTTTAAGAAAACTAGCATCAAGTACCGGGTTGGTTTTTTTCTTATCTGTGTAATAAAACAACATAAAGGCTACTTCAGGCATCTTTTTGTTAAAATTTGCTGAAGCTTTGTGACTAGGGTAGATGTATTCTCCAGGATTAACAGCTCCTCACAAACTGTGTTGTGTGGCTGGACAGAGTTCATACGTTGCAGATGAGGAAATGCTCCATGTCTGATGATACTAGACAGAAACTTCTCTTCTAAAATAGTTTCCATCAGTGTGTGACAAGTGCCTGTGGCTTTGCTTCTGAGTACAGTGCTGGTGTGCTCTTCCTGAGAAATGAATCTGTGCACCCTGACAAGACTACCTTAGCTGAGATCAGCTTGTACCAAGTGCTAGTTATACCAAAATATTGGAGTGTGGCACTCATTGTGAAACAGTAGAGTTTGCTAACTTGTGGCATTTTTCAACCCAGCACTGATTCTCTCTTACTGCGTTCAGCTGATCCTAAACATATACCTCCTTCATGAACTCCAAATGGAAGGCTGATAGGAAGGGGATTGTAGATACCAGTGGAAAGTATAAGAGAATGAAATTGGACAGGTAAAGAAGTAATTCAGGAAGGGCTGGCAAATTCCTCTTGTTACAAGGGAATGCAATGGAGGAGGTGACTTGAGTGTTCTTACCCAAACAGAGCCGTTGAAGGTGTAATAAAACAGCCTAGTAGGTTCTGGATACTGATGAACTGTTGTGGAACAGTTATTTCCAGGTGTAGGCCTTTCCTTATTTCTAAGGAAAAAAGAAAAATGTTCATATTTCAATTAACTAGAGATATTTCATATTAATGAGCAAGGTTTCATGTTTGGTGGTGATGCAAGACCCCTTTTTTAACAAGAAAAAGGGAATTAAGCTTAAATATTCACTGAGAAGCTCTGTTTGTGAACTGGTATATTTTTCAAATGATTTGTACTGTATGTAATGAACGCCCACTAGCAGTTAGTTCTAGAGACCTGCCTGTTTCTTATGTGCTGTAGCTGAGATAGTATTAAAGCCGAGCAAATAACGTGCTCATTTATGTAACACATTTTAAATGGGGGAATTGCTAACAAACCTGATTTTTCCACAGACATTCCTGAACATGTTTGTTGACAGCAATCAGGATGCACGACGCCGTTCTGTGAATGAGGACGATAACCCACCTTCTCCCATTGGGGGAGACATGATGGATTCTTTGATATCGCAGCTTCAACCCCAGCAGCCACCACAGCAGCCGCAACAACAGGTACCCTCCAGGCAAAATAAGAAATGTTTATTGTCTTCCACAACTGTAGGTTTCTAAGAACGTACGTTCTAAAAGGATTAGCAGTAAAAAATGGAAAGGGAGACTATAAAACTGTTGTGCTATGGAACTCCCCTTGGGGCAAACCGTATTAATTTATTTTTCCGTTTCTCATTCCAGTGTAAACAGCCCATAGCATATGAACAGCAGCTTTGGAAGGTCACATGAGACTTGCTGCCTTAGAAGCGAAGGACTAAGGGAGGGAAAACAACTGCTTAAGATAAAAGATGGGAGGATTGAGTCAGGAGGCTTTGCTGTTACAGGGTGGGAGATAAAAAGGAATGAGATAGAGAGGTATTATGTCTTGAGGAGAAAATGAAAAAAGTCACTGAAAAAAATAGTGAGCACTGAACAAGGTCATATAGAGAATCAAACTGTGTTGATGGGCCTGTAAGATTTCATAGGTAGCGACCAAAGTCTCGTTAGTATTCTCCTGCACATACTTTATTTTTAGTACAAAATAATCACAGATTTCCGTTGTGTTGTGTTGACAATTTCAGCCATTTGCAAAACAGGCAGGAGCATCAGGAGCATATCCTCTTACTTCACCACCCACCTCCTATCACAACACAGTGACGCCGTCTCCGTCTATGATGCACACGCAGTCACCGGGTAAGATGGCTGAGAGTTTGTGTGCTGATCATCTGCTTGAAATATGCACGCAGCTCTTTGCTCATGCATGCTTTTTCTCTTATTTGGGCTGTGCTTAGCTCCAAGTTAGCAAAGAGGGCGAACCTTATATTGTGGGAAAAATATCAAAGCAAAGTCCTGCCATGCGTGTCTTGGAGGGTATGTTTTGAAACTAAAAAAACTCCCCAACTCTCAGTGAAACTGTCATCTTTTCTGTAATTAATTCAGGACTGTTTCATTCTTACAGCTTACAAATTGCTCAGTCAAAACCTGTTAATTTTGAATACTTGCTTCTTCAAAAAAGGTTTTCATCACCAAAGCTCTGCTTTCTGCTGCCAGCTGTTCTAGTGCAACAGCTGAAAATATTTAAATCTGGGGAAGAGCTGGGAAGGGGGGAAATGCCATTCCTCAAGCCAAATATCTCGGAAGATTTCCTTTGTGTGGTGAAGCAATCTGGAAAATATAACACTCGTGCATGTACAAAGTAGAGCCTTTGAGTGTAAAAACAAATTCTCTTGAATCTTGTTTGCCATTTCCTTGAAAAGGAGATAGCTGTAGCAGTTGATAGAAAAAATTATAACAGAAAAATGGGAAATGTGTATGTCGAGTGACGTGATGTCTTTGATTAGGAAATTTGCATGCCGCAAGCTCACCTAGCGGAGCTTTAAGAGCACCGTCACCAGCATCTTTTGGTCCAACTCCTTCACCTTCCTCTCTTGGAATCACAATGGGACAAACTGCTAACTTTGCCAGCCCACATGGTAAGTTCTTTACTGGCAAGTGTATATATAGTGACAGGGAGGAGGGTACATTTGCTACTTGAAATTAAGTCTTCCGGAGCAGACATAAGTTAATTGAGAAAACTTTGAGGTTTATAATTGGCTTAAGTAGCTGTTTTCATCCATGTCAGTGTAACTCTTAACAGTAGTTGAAAGTAGCTGCATGGCACGTTGAAGTGTTCCTAACGTTATTAAAATTGACTGTCAGTTGCTCTTTCCTGCTTACTAATGTGGGGAAGTTCTTTGTGGTCTTGTAGCAGAACAATGGCTGCAGCTTTTAATGAGCATCGTCTCTTGTTAGATTAGTTAATGTATTCTCACTCCTTGCGTTTCCGGGAAAAATAACTGGAACACGTCAGAAATTCAGATATTTGCAATTTGAAAATGTCAGTCTTGCTGATTTGACATACCTATATGTGAGCAACATGCCTTTCAGTTGTTTCCTTTATTAAATTTTTGGAAAGCTGCCAAAACAATTGTTTGTTGTAATTACCGTGCGTTGGAAACCATTCCGTAGATCACAATAAATGAACAGTTCAGATTTGTAATTTTAGCACACTTATTTAACTATCAAAGATGAACAAGGTGGGATAGATAGATAGACAGCAGACTGTTTAAGAAGCTTGTTCTGATTGGTCTTTCTAGTGGAGTACAAAACCAAAGATAGGCTTGCAGGGGTAACAGCAAGATACTGAATAGATAAGCAGCAGTCTAGCTGAGGCTTTCATTTGCTAAGGAGCAGTAGAAGTCCAAGTGTATAGGCAAGAGCTCTTTCTAGTTTAGACCCTGTTACGTGTTGAACATGCCAACTTGCCTTAGTGTTCAATTCTATTTTACATTTTTAAAAATATAATCAGAAAACCTTTGAATCTGTACCTTCATTCTTTTCCCCCATTATATTTTAAACAGGTTTGTAAAGTGTAATCTAAAAGCTTGCAAACACTTTTACGCTTTACAGATTTTGTAAGCCTTTTTTACATTTCTAGATTAACAAACCTTGTACTTTAAAAAAAAAATAAAATAATAATGGTCTTGTAACATCTGTAGGTACCATAGACCCAAGCTCACCATACACCATGATGTCACCCAGTCAGCGTGCAGGGAACTGGCCAGGATCTCCCCAGGTCTCTGGCCCATCACCAGCAGCACGGATGCCTGGAATGTCACCAGCCAACCCTTCCCTTCATTCACCTGTCCCAGATGCCTCTCATTCCCCACGAGCTGGAACAAGTAGGCTTCTTTATCAGTGTTATGACTGTGAAACATTTGTGCTTAACGTTTCTAGTTATGTTCTTTTTGGTAGTTTTGTGTGTCAGCCTAACAGTCCTGACTGCCCTTGCGCAGTAAAATATCTAAGGAAATCAAGCCTTTATTCTGTCCAGGTCCAAATCTTCTGTAACAAATTGGAGAAGGAGTTAAGTCATACAGCATACACTTCAGCAGGACTGATACCTCTTGTTGCACTGCAGAAATTAGTCTTAAAAGTATTGAGCTCCGTGACTGAGAGAAAATTCTTTGGAATGATAGCAATGATAGGCGTATTTGCCTACTCAAATACTAACTTTTCACATCACAGAGCTGTAATGCTGCTCTTGCACGACTGATTAAGCCATGTTTACATCTCATTGAGTTTGTTGTACAAACCTGCTATCTGCTGGCATGCTGCAGAAAGAGGAAAAGGGAGCAGGATTTTAATGTTACTGAGACTCTTTGCATGGGTGGAGGGTCTAAACTCTAATCCTTTGACTTTGTCTATCTGTTACCTATCACTACACAGCCACATTCTTAAATAGGAAGAATTAAGCCTTGGCCTGGAGAGCTCATTGCTTGTATAGTGACAACGAATAAAGCGAACGCGTATCTTAGGTGTCAGCTTAAATCCTTCCTTACTGCAAGTACTTTATCCGTATCAATAGGTTCCCAAGCAATGCCGACTAGCATGCCTCCGCCTCGTAAACTACCTCAGCGCTCTTGGGCTGCATCCATACCTACAATCCTCACCCACAGTGCCTTGAATATTCTTCTGTTGCCCTCTCCTACCCCTGGGCTTGTGCCGGGACTAGCTGGCAGCTATCTTTGCTCCCCTCTTGAGCGATTCCTTGGATCAGTTATTATGAGGAGGCATCTTCAGAGGATCATACAACAGGAAACGGTATGGTTTAGGTTGGTTTAATATTGACCTGCAAGTATGACTTTGCAGCTGTCCTTTTTCGTGCTTCTGTACTCCATGTCTTTCAAATCGGGCACGAACTGAAATGCTTCGGATATAGTAAGTATTTGCTGTTGGACTTGTGCTACACTTCTAAATCTTGCCACCTAAGGTGTCAAAATTTTGGAAAAGCACTTATTTCCACTTTTTTTTCCACACATATAGGAAGTGGAAAGCCTGTTGTGTCAGGTGCAATTTGATAAATGGTACGATAGGAAGATGGTTTTTCAGATGTCATGGCTTCTGTGAGTTTAGTGTGTCCATTGGGAGTTAACTAGAACAGCCACAGGGTTACTATGAATGCCACTACTTGGCAGAAGTGCCCAGGAAATCAGTTAGTTGACAATACCTGAAATAGTCATGAATGTTGCTTTAGGGTTTGGGACAGACAATGTGCACCTCTTTGCTTCTTTGGCATCGATTCAGTGACAGAGGACGAAGCAAAATCTTGCATAAGCTTCATTCTCAAAGCAATTTTACCTGTATATCATGTGTTTCTTTCTGGAAAGAGGGCAGATTGATCACTACAGCCTTGGGAATGAATGTGTATGTGTGTGTTCATGTTACTTAAAGAATGACTGATTGAATGTGATACTTGTTTTTATGCAGCTACAGTTAATAAACTCCAATGAACCAGGCGTAATTATGTTTAAGACGGAGGCACTGAAGTGCAGGGTTGCTCTCAATCCCAAGACCAACCAGACCTTGCAACTGAAAGTAACACCTGAAAATACAGGACAGTGGAAATCAGAGGAATTACAAGTTTTAGAGAAGTTCTTTGAAACAAGGGTATGTACTCAAATCATTAATGTTTAAATTTTTGTTTTAATCTCTGCTTTTAATCTCTGGTGGTGCTTTGAGTGGTACTGTTGACTTTCATTGGCGTGTGTGAGGGCTGCAAAATAGCACGCTGATTACCATATTAAATGATATGACTATCACCTAAATAGGCACTACTAAATAGCGTCTTTCTTTAGGTTGCAGGACCACCTTTTAAAGCAAACACCCTAATAGCCTTCACAAAATTACTAGGGGCTCCAACGCATATCCTCAGGGACTGCGTACACATCATGAAACTTGAGCTGGTAAGTTAACCACTCTATGTAGCTCACCCAACTTCAGTTGTTATATTTTCAAAATAATAATAATAATAATAAAAAAATAAGGTGCTGTATCATTAATCTCTATAAAGACACTGGATTTATATCTATGTTATTTAGTATCAGTAAAGAATTTTTTATTTTACTACTAGCTGTCCTGCAAACTCCCCAGATTTCTCCTTTAAACTGGTGATTTTGAGAAACTGCAGGCACAACAGGCACATGCTGGAATTTTTCTGGTTGCGTTCTTGGTTACGCTGTGCTCAATTCTTTCAGAGTTACTCAAACTTAGGCTAAACCTGGGAACACCTGCAAGTTTAGCTGGAGAGGCACGTTCTAGTTTCTAACGCTTAGCCACGTATGTCACTGACGTGAGATCTTTGCTGTTCTTTCTCTGTGCTGCTCTTTTTAAACAGTTCCCTGATCAGGCAAGTCAGCTGAAATGGAATGTGCAGTTTTGTTTAACCATTCCTCCCAGTGCACCACCAATTGCGCCCCCAGGAACACCTGCTGTTGTGCTGAAATCCAAAATGTTGTTTTTTGTAAGTAGAGCTATCCGTTTGAAAATTTCGTGGGCTGCATCTCTTTGAAATCATCATGGGTTAGTAGCAAAACATAAGCATGCTATATCTGTCGCCGGCAAGAGCTAAAAACGTTCTGCCATTTAGAAGCCTGATCTGCGTGCATCTCTTTTGTAATTAGTTCAGTTAGTGTTCCTATTCTCCCTCCTGTAAAAGTACAGCAACTCTGCTTGTTTTGTGTTCTTGGAGAGATAATGAAGGTATAGAAAATTCAGCTCCCTCTGGGCTGCCAGTATCTTAGAATGCTCAACTTCTGGGTATTTTGTTCTTGTTTGAGGTGCTAACCACCTAGATTAAGTGATGTACACATTAGTAGTTCGGGAAAAGGAGTAGGAATGAGGTGTTTAGAACAAATGTATATTGGCATCATCTGTGAGGCAGTCCTCACCGTAGGGTGATTTTGAGAAGAAAACAGTCTACACATGATTGATAACTTCTCTCTTACAGAACTGATATCTGAAGCCTGGGGGGGTGGCAATGCATGCTGTCTGTAGGCCTAGAGTGTTTAACTGTATTGGAAGTTGCACTGTGAAGTACGTGGTCACTCAATTCAACACACTTTTTGTTTTTTCCCCACAGCTCCAGCTAACACAGAAAACAACAGTCCCACAGGAAGCTGTTAGTATTATTGTCCCAATTATTTATGATATGGCTTCGGGTACAACGCAACAAGCTGACATTCCCAGGCAGCAGAACTCTTCTGTTGCTGCTCCAATGATGGTTAGCAATATTCTAAAGAGGTTTGCTGAACTGAATTCACCACGACCAGGTACTGTACATGTCCAGTAGATATATTCTCTTCACCCAGACACCTGTGACAAATCTCCGGTGTAAAACTAAACTTCTCTTAAGTCTGAATTCTTCTTGGTTTCTATCATACTTCTTTAGTGATTACAAAGTCCTGATGTGACAGGCAATACATAATTTAGTAGCAAGTACTGGCAACACAGCAGAAGGTTTCGCTGATTATTCAGGCTGGATTTTGCTGTCCTGCCCAAGTGATAGAACGCACCTCTCGTTGGCCCAACTCTTGCTGCACAGTGGGAGTCATACTTTTTACCAAATGGGCCCAGAATGACTCACAAGAAATACGCTATGGTCAAGCGTCAGTTTTCATGGTTGATTGCAAAGTTATTGAGCTTAAGCGTAGAATATAAAGGGATGTTAAAATAGTTACCAGAGCGTGTCCACATGTTGTGAATGATTAAAAAGTAACTGGAGTGATTGTATACTCTTTTGTCAGTGTGTACGCTAACAGAGGCGCATACGGTTCCAGCCACCAAACGTGCTGTGAAGTGTTTGAGCTGCATAGGCTGTTCTGAATGTTAGCTGGCCCATAGGTAGTGCACTGTGAGCAACGCTGTGCTTCGCTTTCTCTTGTTTGTCATGAGCTTTTTGTTGGTGATGGTTTTAATATTTTTTTTTTTCATAGAAAAATAATCTGAAATATCTGAAACATTGAACAACAGTGGCAGGTTCTTTGGGCAGCATGTTGTCTGCCACCAGTGGTTTGGAGTCCTAATACAGAGATGGCTCATAAGAGCAATAACTTTCAGTTCTGAGGTAGTTACCTACTGAAGAACAAAGCCTTTTTCTAGTAACCCAGTGACTAGATTGAAGTTGTGAATCCAGAGGCTGAATTCAACTTCTGCTCTGTATAATTATTCATCTCGTTGTTACGCGGTAATTTTAACTATGCTTGGTGGTTTGTTTCTATCGCTAGAACATGAGCAATGTTTATCTTAAATTGGTGTGGCTATGCATACAGTTTTGAAATTTGTGATGAGATTTAAATTAACATGTGTTTTCTGTTTAACATACAGTGACAGTGTAGGTAAATAGAGAGAATTGCCTTGAGTGCACATGGATATACCTGTAAGAGTTCTGTAGGTGGTACAGAACTGTTTCGTTTGTATAGCAATTTTATTTCAAGATAGGTTAACTAAACTTCTAGGTGTTTCTTTTGGAAGGTGCTTTCCCGTGAATTCCCCTAGTGTGGGAAAGGGTAGATGTTTGTTTTGCTGTTTGTTATTATACTAAGTTGTTCTTTAAGGTGAAGCCTCCACAAAATACCGCAGCAGTAATTGTCAAAGCTGCTCAAGTATCCTAGATGAGATGTCTTCTGATGATCATTAGGTAGATCAGGATAGAAAATTTTTGTTTGTCACACAAGTTTTGAAGTAGTCTGGGAATGTGGTGCAGGGAGCGAAGTATACACAGGGAAAAAAATGCATGTAAAAAGAGCTTGTGGCCCTAAGCAGAACCTTATCCAGGCAAGGAAGAATGTAGCATGAGCAGAGGACATTCCTAGTAGTCTTTTCTCTGACTTCTAAAAGAACAAACGAGTCTGTATGGATTTAGTTAGTTGGTTGTTCACTTCCACCACCCACGCAAAGTAGGATCTTCTCTGAGGACACTTGAAATGCAATTTCCTATGTTCTTACTGTCAAAACCTAACATTATTGTATCCAGTCAAAGAGAACAAGATACCTTCTTGTCTTTGCTATTGGTAGGAGAGCCGACAGATGAAAGCAGAGAGTTGGGAGACTTGTTTTACAACAGCAGTACATGGGAAATCCCAGATGCATATTCTTTATCCTCTCATGCTTTTGTGCTGTACCCAGGATTTTCCTACCTGTGTTAGCTCTTCTTCTGCACTAATTGCAGTTTGCTTTGTTGAGTGAATTTTTCACTGTTTTACTCAGAAAGGAGCAGGGCTTCCCATCATGCACGTATGATACTACTGGCACTTTCATTGTAACCCGTAATCGGTGTTGCCTCGTTTTGGCTGTGTCTTTTTTACCTTTCTCTCTTTGTGAGAAAGTATTTTGTATTCAGCTTCATTTTCCTCTTAATAAAATGGTAGTGCCTGAAAAGTAAGTTCTTTTGGAAGAGTTTTCTTTTCAGATCTGTGGGCAAACACATTCTGCTGTGTTTAACAGTAAAATGTTGACTCATTGTGAGTACCCTGTCCTTCTGAGATTACTTTACCTCTGCCTCCATGTGGGAAAAAAAAATATTTTATTTGGGGAAATAATTATATGAACCGAGATGGAATCAATGCCCTGGAATAATAGGGTTAAACCTGAGCTGTAAGTCTACAACCTCTGTTATGTAATAGACATCAATCTGGTCAGGAAATGGAAGTCCCTAGGGATGCTAGAGGTGACCCTTAAGAGAGAACCTCAAGGGACCCGTGTGGTATTTCCTAAAACACTTCCCGACTATGCATTTTTCAGTGTCTGATCTTCGGTGAGGCAGTGCATGGTATTTAGCCCAGATTTGCAGCTTTGTTATGATAATGACTTGCCCAAAATAATCTTGGGAACCCCTGGTGTGGCAGTCAGGATTCATGCATCCCAGCAGGCTCTGCTCTAACCTCTTTGCTGGCGCTGTTGCTCTTTCAGCAACAAAATTTGATGTCTCTTAATAGCTATTTCTTGGAATACACAGGAAAAATTCAGCCCACAGTGACCAGGGTACGAGAGAGTGGCTATTAATTGTATTCTTTTACCAGGAAACGGTAGATGGAAGTCACAGCAGCCTAATACTTCATCTTTTGTTGCTCTAATTAAACCCTCTTGATTCTCTCCGGTTTAACTTTTTAAGCCATTTCAGAATGCGTGTATGTTTTTGTCAAAAAATGCTGGTGTTCAAAACTTGAGACAGCTGTGGCTGGGTTTTCCTCTCTGTGTTATATAGAGCTCAGCTGTTTGAAACAAAAGCCTGTTTGCTCAGTATTTTATTTTGCAGTTTAGACCTCAAGGGTAGAGCCAGCACAATTTGGTTGAAAGAAACAGATTTCTGACTTTTGCCCAGTCTTGGAATTAGAAATGTTTCCAAAACTAGGCTTAGGGCAGAAAACATCTTCCAACTGTTTCAGGCTCGAGTCTTTCAAAACGTTTAGATGCTGCTCTTAATCAATACAAATAGAACTTGAAAAAGGTTTATTTATTGTTTTGGTTTGGTTTTATTTTTTATTTACAAGATGTAGTGCTTTTAATTAATAAGATACAGAAAAATGCGTATCGCGGCGCCACGGGCGATAAATTCTATCGTAGGCTCCATCGGGCATTCCAAAGCCGTGAAAAATTAAGAGCTTCTTGCCATTTCACGACCGACAAGAGCGGTCCTGCTGGGGAAGCCAGAACTCTGCCAGTTAAAATCGTTACCAATCCTGATTAAAATGGTTAACAAAAACCCCTGACATCCCCGGAGAGGTGGCGGGGGGCGGCGGACGGCCCCTGCCCGCAGCGGGTGGAGGCAGCACAGGGTGATGCTGCTGCTGCTGGTGATGATGATGATGATGATGCTGTTGCCGCCGCCGCCTCGCGAGGTTGTGAGGGTGGCGGCCGGCCGGTCTGTCTGTCTGTCGGTGGGTCGGTGTCGCGATGCTAACCTGTCTCTTTTCCCTGTTCCAGGTGAATGCACAATATTTGCGGCCGTTCGTGATTTGATGGTTAATCTTACGCTGCCCCCTGGTGGGCGTCCCTAGACACTTTTAAAAGAAGGCTGAGAGTGAGACAAAACAGCAAAAAAAAAACCCCAAACCAAACAAAACCACAAACAAACAAATAAAAAAAAATATATAGTAAAGCCTTCGGTTAAAAGAGGACGTTTTAATTTTACCTTTCTTTTTTTAAGAGCTAACTATAATAAACTGGCAAACTTTCAGGGATGCACTTTCATCAAATGAGTATCACCACGACTTTTGTATAGTGCTGTTGTATAGTGTGTTTTAATGGGAGACACTTCAGACTAGGTAATAGATTGAAGTATCAGCTTGCTGGTAATAGATTTAATATTCTGTTTTATACTATAAAGATTATGAAAATGCCAAACTTGTTTGTTCTTCTGTTTTTTCTTATGTTTTGGTGTAATAGTCTTTTTTTAAGGCAGGTCTGTCATTTTTGAATACTGTAAAACTGTGACAAACTTTATATTGAAGCTGTATTTTAATATGACTGCTTTGAATCCTTAAACAGTTTATTTGGGCTTGTTGTAAACATGTCCCCAAAAAGCAATATTTAATAAACTGGATTAAAAAATCTTAAACTGGATGTTGTATAATCTTAAACTTTATTCCTCTCCACTGCAGCCACTGGCTCAGGTCTCTTATATTCCCATTTATTTGGCTGTCTCTGTATGTGAGCTTGTTTCTGCACACACAACGTGCTGCTACCTTACACAACAGCAACAAAACAACAACAGAAACCCAAAACCACTCCACTAAAACAAAACAAAAAGAAGCACCCAAAACAAAACAACAAACCAACCTCCTTTATTCCGTGGGTTTGATTTGTTCCTAGTCATGGGAAAATGGGGTTTGTTCGTTTTCATGATTGTATAAATAACCAGTAATTACTTAAAACAGTGCTTCATTTCTTACAGTCATAAGGAACTACATCTGTTCTGTCCCAAAAACAAAGTTTAGTGGAAGAAAGCACTGTTTTTTCATCTGTCACGGAGTTTGTAGTTATAGACACCTTTATAATAATAGACTCTTACTTGTCTTACTGGAAAGGCAGGTAAGGTAGAAGCTTGAACTGTGTGGCATGAAGTTGGAGAGGCTGATCAAAAAAAAACCCAAGCTCATCTTTAACTTCTGCATTGAATGTGTGTAGATAACTTTGTCCGTGATGATTGGAGGCTCTTGTACTTGAATAAAATTTCCATCCTTAGGAATCACTCTGTCATTTAACCATTTCTCCTCATGGGTCAGTATTCTCAAATTTTTAGTGAGTTCAAGTTAGTTTCCTGACTTCTTGCAGGAGTAGCTTTTTGCTGCGCTGTCTTGCTCCCTTTCCAGAGCAAAGTCCCTCTGTCAGCTCTCTGATCAGCTGGAGTAAGTTTTAAAGTAATTTTTAAAATCTTTTGGTGGATCTATTCCAGCCTGCCTTGCTGGGTTTAAGGCTGCCCAATGCCCCTACAGCTGTCACAATGCTCCTTTCTCTATGAATAAAGGAGTCTCTTTCAAAGCTTTTACCATTAGAAATAATCTTTGGGTTGGTGTCCACTTCAGATTTCAGCCTTGAACTCTGTTTCTGGGTATTACTGTATTGGTACTTCTCTGGCCTGTGTGTATCTAAAAGGTGGTTATACAGATTATTCTTCTGAAATACAAAACTCATCCACTGGAGTGAAAATCCTGGTCGTCTTAAAATGCTGCTGCTGCTGCTGCTCAGTTGGAAGGACTTTGTTTTTCTATCTTTCACAATTAAGCTGATGGTTTAAAATTGAGAGGTCATACAAGTATGCCTGAAAAAGACTGGGTATTACACTGAATAGCAGCCTGGATTCAACATCTGAGGATTCCCATGCCTAAAAGCAGCTTTCTGAAGAGAAAGCTTCAGAAGCTTTACCTCTACTTTTCTTTGGGCTAAGGGGCAGGTGAGTGTGCTGCCGGGCAGAGGACCAACCACCCACCCACACGCACACGTACTCCAAGAGCTTCAGCACTTGAAAGTAAAAAAGAGGGGTGAGGTCTTCTCACAGGGCAGAGAAAAAAAACTTAATATGTAAACTAGTGACAAATGTTTATGAACTGACATTTCCCATCTGAAATTATGGGAAAATTGAATTTTATATTCTACACACCACTCCTCTTAACAGACACCACATTTTAAGCCTTTCTCCTAAATAATTAAATTCTTCAGGAAAACACTGCTAGTAAAAGGAAGCATTTCCCACTGTGACCTAGTGACACTTGTCCTTTCAAAGAAAAGACTGAGTATTTAGATGTGCAGTTTTGTTTTTTCTTGTGCTCAGTCTACCTTTCTGGTAGCCAGATGTCATGCCCACCTGCTGCATTGGGACTGTTTGTAGATTTTCACCGTTACCAGAGATTCAGTTGTCCATTTATTTCACTAAAAGTGCTACAGTGACTCTACGTTCTGCAGCACCCGTAGATTGTTTCCAACAAATCTGCCTTTGGCACGGGTGTGAGAGAAACTGAGCTATACAGAGAAAAATAGCAGTTCTGAACTGCTCCACAGATCTACCCTAGCCATGAGATAGCCAGTGTCAAATGGGAACGCAACTTCTCAACTGTCCAAAAAGCCATCTCATATGACAGCAATAGACTTTGTGGCATTCCCAATAATAAATACTGATCAGGTCAAAGGTTTTCTTAATATATAAAAGAGAGGAAAGGATTTTTTGAACCCTACAAACACTCAGACAAGGAGCTGATTCAAGGTGAGATTTTGGCCTTACGTTGTTTGGTTGGTTTTTTTTCCTGGAAACTAAGTTAACTTACTTGCCATCCTTATATATTTGAGTGTCCTGCAGGTTGCCTTTGAGACTGCAGATGTTTTAACTGAGTTTACAAAGATTGCCAGAAACAAGTTCTAATAATAAGCATCTGAGAAGAAACAAAGCTCCATAAAACTAGAAGCCGTTTTTTTTTCAAGAGCTATAGTTTGTCTCTAAGCAGTGCTCAGTTTCATCTATTAATTGAAGGTTGCTCTAGTTAGCAGGCATTTTAAAGCAAAATATTCTGTATGAAAAATAGCAAATAGACTACAAGGACAATACTTAGGTCATTTTAATCAGTTTTATGATTAAGCTGTGAAAGGCATTCCTTCAGAAGTTGTGCTATACTGGTTGTTTTAGCTCAAGTGGTTTTAGTTGTTCCCCTGGCCCAAATTTTCCATGTACCAAAGAATTTCAAATGTTTTTAAGGTAAGAATGTATTTCAGTAAGTGTCTATGTAATTGAACTGTATTAACCATACATAGCATCTAGACTGTAGTTACAAAGCTGTGACTGCTGGGTAACCCCATAAGAGCAATATAATTGAGAGTTCCATATTCAAATTAAATCAGGTTGACTAAATCACGTTGTCTTCAAATATATGAGGCTTTTCCTGCGATGTTCCAACAGCTGCTGGCATTCAGTGGGTGGATCATAATCTGGGGGGAAATGTTTTTAAGACTTAACTTTGCCTTCAGGAGCATCGTGCACTCAAGAAGCAGAGCTGGGCTGCCCCTGCCCTGCGTGATGCTCTCCCCATGCACTCCCAGCCCCTCACGTTCTTCCAGAGCAGTAATTACTTTCTTTGGGAAATGACCCCACATTAATAGGCTTTACAGGAAATATCTGGCTGCTGCTCTGAAAGATAAGAGATGCTGAGTGAGGAAGGATTGTACTCCTGTTGGGTGGAGGCTGTGCAGAGCAGCACGGCTGCAGAAAGCTGCAGCAGCCTAAGCCTGGACAGCTTGAAATAGCATTTGGAGGGGTCTCCAGAGGTGGTGGAGGCAGAGCCCTCCAGAGCAGGACTGTCCCCTAGCACTTTGATGGAGAATCGCTGCAGGAAGCCAGGAGCAACTGGCAAGTGCTGTGGGGAAAATGGTCCCTGCTATGTGAAATAGGGTGGTCACAGGGGTAGGAAAGCATCATGTCCAGGCTTTAACCCCTTCTATGATTCCCCACCGCCACACATGTTTTTGAAAGGCAGTTAATGGGGCTGTAAGTATCAGAGCAGGGGAGTTGCAGCTGCACCTGAGGCTTTCTTTTGGAGAGAACAGGCTAAAGGAAGAATTTGTCAGAAAACTACAAGAAAAAAGATGTGCTAATAGGCTGATCAGAGGTGGGAAGCGGCTTTGCTGACATTAGGGCAGGCAGCTCCCAGGGCAGAGCAGGCCTAGGTGATAAGGGGTCCTCTCCTCTGCCATGCCTGGGGATGCATCTGCCTCCCTGACGTCTAATTCCTCTCAGGGTCACTGCAGCTAATAAAAAAAAAAAGTGAGGAGGCCTTCCCAACCCTACCCTTCCCTGTCGTACCTTAAGGAAACATGCACTGTGGCCTTGAAGCACTCGCACCTCCACATTATCACAACCAGTGCTGGGCACAAAGTGGTCATGGACCTCCACTGGTACTGCTGCTGCTCTTCACCTTCTCCTAGGGGGATTAGAGACTTCAACGAACTGATGCCTTCTGCAGAAATGAGAGTTTCTTCTTCCTGGCTGAAGGGGTTTGGAAGGGAGACCCAAGATTCTCTGTGAGTGTTGCAGAAGGTGCCAGAGGTCTGGCTGCTCATACAGCTGTGAAAAAAAAAGTAAAACAAGGGGTTATGCTTTGCATTTCTTGATAGATATAAGGCTGTCAGTGGCATCCTGTGTCTCCAAAACCAGATCCATTGCAGACAGACACACTGTAAAATGCTGTCTACAGACTTGACAGGCTCCAAAGTTACATGTTTTTGCCTAAACTCCCAAGTCCTCGTAGTATCACCTGAGAATGAGGCTCTTAGAGATCCTCACTACTCTGAGCTTTGTGCTGCACTACAGAGATTATGTCAGCCACAGAAAGCTGTAGGAGGTGATATGTGTAAGTGTCCAAGGGAAAAAATGCCTTTTTTCCATCTTGTTTCTGTTCTTCAATCCCTTTGGGCGGTACTGGGACCACAGTCAGACAGCAGCTGTTAAATGGTGATTTTAAAAGGATCTTGAGTCATTCTTCTGCAAGAAGAACAACAAAATCCACCCAGCCACAGCTCTCTTTCAAAGACCTATCTTAAAGTTTGGGAGGAATGAAGGGAACCAGAGGGAGTAGTGCAGCACAGAGGTGCTCAGCATCCTGCAGAGGACTCACCACAGACTGTGTAGAAGGATTGTCCCTGGCTACATCTCTCCTTCCCCAGGGCCAGCCCAGGAAGCAGGACAACCTTCCTGCAACTGGAAGGGAGTGGGTATGTTTCTCCTGGGCTGACATAGCTTGTTCTGTTCTGCTCTTCATGCCTCAGCTTTGGTGATCAGATTGTGTTGTCCATGCACAGGAGGAGGCAGATCTATGAGGTGGATTGGAAGAAGATATAGGAGGGTGCTTAATCTCTGTGCAAGTAAATGAAAGAAATCAGGAATTAAAAGAAGGAGACACTTCAAGAGATTAGGAAAGGCTGTCTCAGAAGGTACTTCAGCACTCCACATTGAACTCAGTTCACCATTTTAAAGAGGTTAGTTTTAGGAAGCAGCAGGCAGATAGCTCCACAGGATTCCTTATTTGAACTTAAACAAAATATTTGCTGATGAAGGCCTGAATGAGCAAAGGCAGATTTTTAGGTTGTCATGTGATAAACTTGGAGTACCTCCAAAAGGGATCAGAAATATTCTCCATCTTCTCACAACTCTCTTGTTCTAGTCCAGCTTGGCAGTCCTGCAGAGAACGACTCATGCATTTGCCTTTGCCTCCATTTTGTTGTGAGCCGCTCTCTTGCTCCTCAGTGCAGTTATGCAGCACTCCCAGACACTTCTTACCTGCCTCTGCCAGCAGCAGGGCTCCTCAGTTAGCTAAACTAACCAAGATAAATTCCAAAAAAGGAATTTTGAAAGGAATTTATTTTTCGATACTTTTTTTTTTCCTCATTCCACAGTTTCTTGGAGCTTTTTGTCCTACAGTCAAGATTTTGAATGCATAACAGTATGATTCCAGAGGATTTAAGCTAGCAAAGCTTATGCAAGGAAATGGTTCAAAAACTAATAAAGTCAACCTGTCATTATGGAGTTTTGGAGGGAATGTAACTATCTGAAAGACTACTTATGCCTGCACAGTCTGATTTAACACTATATGGAAATTTTAAGACATTTAAAGTTTTAAACATTTTAAAAGCTTAAAATGGAATTATTACAAAATTAAGCTTTTACAAAAATTCCAGTTCTGTTGGGTATAGCTGAGATGGGGGTACTGGGTTTTGGGGTTGGATTTTGTTCTTTGGGGGTTTTTTTTCAATGTGCACATCATTGAATTTTTGCAAATCTGAATATAGCAACATTGAGCTAATCAACATGAACGAGCAGAAAAGGAGGCTGACAAGCCTATATCATTTTACTTCAGTGCTTTTCATACCTTATTTTTTAAGGAAAGACATCAAAAGCTTACTCTGATTCTCTTCAATTTTCCAAATATTCTTCCCCATTTGAGTTGCACAGGCATTGAAATAAATACTGAAATAATAGTAAAGCCCTCCATCCCAAATCTTTGCCAGGGTGCCCCACATGATAAAATATACAGAATTAGTCTAGTTCAGGGACTGGCAGAGCACAGATTAGAGCTGACAAAATTAAGATCGTGCAAGCTGTGCAGGAACAGGCCAGCCCTGGAGAATTAATTCACATCATCCTCTTGAGTGAGAGGTGTCCATAGGAGCCTTCTTCTGGCTGGTGCCCACAGGAGCACATTGGAGAAGACCTTTTTCAGCAAGAACAGGTCTGCACCCAGAATGGCATGGAAAATTTTTTTAACTCCATAAACACTTTGACAATGGGAAATGGGGTTTTTTTGTTGGGATTTGGGTTTTGGGGCCAATTTTGGTAATAAGAATGTGGCTCTGTACCTAGGTTGAAAGCAAATGAGTTTAATTGTTCAGTTTCCATCTGTTGGAGGATACTTAACATACATGTACATATACACACTCTCTGTTTTTACTTTAGGTGAACCTCGTAACATTGTTCCCAATTTGGCTGTGTTTGCGGGCTTTGATAAGGTTGCGCACAGAGAAATTTGGTCAATTTTGTTTTGCCTTTATCACCTCTATTTCATTCTTGCACCTTGAAGTCTTTCAACAGAAGCTGACTGTCACGTGAAGGAGTAAAGTAATTTGGCAGAAAATAAACCCCCTTGTGTTCCAGCTGGTCCTCAGATATCAGAGGGGCTGGGGGCAGCTGGGTTTAGATTCTGAGTGATGTCCAATTTGGCACTATGAGTGCGGTCGCGTTCAGTGCATCTGAACTCTCCCGTCTCCGGATTCACTAACAGCACACTGCACTCCCCGGCCAGTCTCACTCCACGGCTTCACACAGCCAGTAAGGAGCTGGCAGTGCCCAGTGAGAGACTCTTGCAACTGGCAGTGTGAATAGTGCAGTTTATTGAGAGCAACAGAAGTACAGGTTCTTGTGGACTGCTGGTGATAAATTCCCTGTCTGCAAAGCACGTGCAGACATACAAAATGCATTAGATTAAAGAGCAGCTCAGTAAAATGTCTAAGTTTCCCAGGGAAATACTCAGAAAGTCTGGATCTTACCCAAAGGCATCTTCATGGGGGGGAAGCGAGGTTCAGCCTGTCGACTGATCCCAGGAGTCAGAGATGATCAGCAATAGTATCCACCCTGACTTGTCCACGATGATGTCTTCCCTGACATCCCCCCTTACTTAAACCATTTTTATAATAATTTTTACCTTCAAGGTGGAGCTTGAGTGACTC
>WTSP01017213.1:110806-133682 GCA_025331215.1 Actenoides lindsayi | reverse complement strand
CTGCCCTGGCTGATGGATGCTGCTAACGGCCTGCAGACCGTGGCTGCCCTGGGATTCCATCCCAGCCAAACCAGGACAGTAGCTTTACTTGATTTGTTGCTATTATTACTCCTCAAGGTTTCCTGCAAGCATGCATTCAATAGGGAAAACTTTTAAACAAATCTGTGTTTCTACAGCATAATTGAAATGCTTTCTGTGTAGTGGATAAACGTTGCAGAAAACTAAAGTGAGCTACAACACCCAGAGGTGGGAGACCCAAGGGTGCCAGCCTTCAGGGCACCACAGACAGATCAAGTTGGTTCCAATCCTTAGCCCCCACTCAAATCATGTACATTCTTCTGTACATTTCTCACTGAAGGCCCTATTTAGACAGCCAAAAAACTTTACACCCTGATGAGGCTTTTCTACACACATACATTTGCTGCTTCACCACATGAGACCTTCACAGTCTCATAGGAAGTTTCAGGAGCAGTCTTTGCCAGAACTCTTGCCTGGGTATGCTCAACAGCCCTGAAGTCACTCTTTTTGTCCTTTTTACAGCTGAGGCCAAGCTATGTCCCAGCATAACACTGATGGCCTAGTATAAAATACAGACTGAATTTATTGGCACAGTAACATACTGCACATCATCCCAAAAGATTAAGATATGTATTTTTTCAGAAGACATTTTCTACTCTACCTTGTTCTAGATGATTTAAATGTCCTTAGTGATGCACTCCACCCTTTGCTTACAAGACTTTCTCACAGCCCAGCAGAGCTCACTGCCAGCACAAGGTTTGCTATTATTCATTCCTTCCATCGTTCTTGCTTTTACAATCCTAAGCAATTCCTCTCCCACTTGTGTGTAGGTTGTAACATCACATCTCTGAGACCAACTAACTTCTGCCACTTTTCTCATCTCCTTCTTGGACCATTTTTATTACATTTTAATTCTTGCTAATATCTGTAACTTGTTCCATGTAAGTAAAATTCATTAATTGTATTAACCACTCTATGAAAAAGTTCAAACTTCACGCCAGTTGTTGAAAACCCAAGCTGATCCTCTCCACTGTTAATGAGAAGCAGAGAACAGTGATGAAGGTGCCCCTGCCACTGTTCATCTACTGTGCCACTTTTTCTCATGCTGTAAGGCTGTTTCCACTCTGTTCATCTACTCTTTTTTGTCAATTTTACATTCAGTCAGCACTAGGTCTCTTTAACTAGAATGTGCCAGGTACCAGAGTTGCATTTTGTCATTTGAACATCAGTTTCCTTCCTGGCCCATATACACCACTCGGAAAAAGACGCATAGATGCTATCACTTGCCTTCTCTCAAGGCAGTTAGGAGAGAGGACTTGCATAATTTCATGGTAAGATGAATACCGAAATAGACTTACTAGAACTGTGCAAAGGACTAGCAAAACTTTGTGCTGTCCTCCACAAGTGAGCAGCAACAAGCTATCACCCGGCATAAACCACTCCACAGATGGATACATGTCTCTGTCTTGGTAAAAGTACCCTTCACAGATGTTACTACATTGTGTTAGGAACTGGTTTATCAGACTGTCAGAGAGGCTCTAGAAATTTTCCCAGGTATGGATTTAAAGTATGTTAGCTCTGTCTTCAAAATAGTGATTGTTCCCACATAGCTCATCTCTCTCAACTTTCTCCAGATTACATTACCATTGCGTTTGGGACAACCTGCATTTGACTCAAACCAGTCTTCATACTAAGGTGCCTCCAGAGAGCACAGTCCATGCAGGATCACCAGACCACACTGTGCTGCCTTGTGCAGGAGTTTCCCACTGCATTGATCTCCTTCTAATCAGCAAAATACCCCTCTGAAAACCTCACTCTAATTTGTGGAGTTTATGCATATCAATTTACAGACAAGTCAAATTATCTTCCTGATCCAGGCTTTTGTTGTAGGTACATGTGATGAAGACTGATTTTTTGAGGGAAACAGGACTTAATGACAGCTGACTTCAGCTCTGGTTGGTTTCTGTCTTATTTTCTAAGTTTAGGGGAAACACATCTTTTCTTTGCTTATTTGTACTGTACACAGGTTAAGGATTTTTATTATATATTCATAACTAAAGGAGCAGTGTCATATTCATATGAACAGAGTCACAGTTACCTTTTTTTAAATTTGAAAGATTAAAGAGCGTGTTATTTGTTTGGAGATTATTTATAAAATCCAAAATAAATACTAAAATGTCAGCAATACGATTTTCAGTATACGAGTCGTCTCTTTTAAGGAGGTCTTTTCTCATTCTGTGCATTACGGATGTTTAATTGAAAGGTTACACACAGGGTCATCAACAAGGCTCACAATGCCTCTAGCCTTACAATATACTTCACTTCAAAGGGATTGGTTGCATTCCTGAGCCTTGTACCAATAAGCACTAATAACACTGAAAAATGAAAACTGAAACAGATGTCTCCAATAGCATTGATTCTTATTAGCTGTTCACAGCTATTCTTACACCTCTAGGCATAACGAAGCAAAGCCTGCGTGCTGGGTGTGCGGCTGCAGAGGGCCTTGGTAATGCCGTTGGAATGCTCCCCTTCGCTGCTGCTCGCTGCATTCTTGACAGACTGTCTCCATTATAATCTTAAGAAAACTTCTTTAAAATGTCATTTAAAAATGCATCAAATATGTAAACTCTTACCGAATAAAGACAAGGGTTGGCAGTAATATGTATTCCTAAAAGTAACTGTGGAAAAAAAGTGATTGAATGTACGTTAGAAAGACGGAACTGAACCTCACATTGATCTGTGCCTTGCTGCAGATCCTAGATCTGTTACGACCACCCAGAAAGAGCTTAGGGAAGCGCTGTGGCAAGATAATGGAAGAATTATGGAAAAAAGCACAGTAAAGGAGGAAACAAAGATGATTGCATCAACATGGAAAGTTTCAGTCCATTTGGACCATTTGTAAGTAACAAGTAGAGTATCGTGCAACTAATTGCATGAAGCTCAAGGTAGACAGACATTTAGAACTTAACTAGAAGTATGAAAAGTTGCAATGACTCATAAAACATGTCTGTTGGTTGTTGGCTTCAGCCATCCCCACTTCTGTCTGTAAAATCAATTCCACAAGCTCTGTATTGGGTAATATCCCAAATGAGATTATTTTACACACAACTATATTTAATTTGCAGTGAGGGGAACACCTTGGTTTGTTTTATGTCTACATGCCTGTTTAATTGGGCTTCTGATTATTTAATGTCACTGCTGCAGAGGTAGCTTTTATGAGGCACAAAAGAAAATTTAATGAAAATTATTCACAAGCCCAACTTCTGACTAGTAAAACCAAGAGTGTAATGTAAGAGCCAAAGTCCCCATCTGGTACTTCTCTTTGAAAAGAACAGCCCACATGAAGGATTTATTGTGACATTACAATGCTTGATGTCAAATAATCTAGCCAGAGGAACAATATTGCCCTAAAGAGAGCCATCAGGCCCTGTGTGACATGGGTATTTGAAAGGATTAACTACACTTAAATCAATATGGGCAATGAAAACAGAAATAACCAATCTCTTAGCCGCTCAATTATTTAAGAGTGTCTTTAGTCCCCACAGAATGGAATTAAACGCTTGTTTAAGAGGACTGACAATTAAATCTATTTCTTTAATGTCAAGAGAAGGACGTGAGATACTTGACTGCAGTATGGCATGAAGGCGTGACAGTCACAGAGAGGAACACGCGGAAGGAGCCGGTCTGGTTCTGACCATGAAGGGCTTTCCCATGGGGGAACCTGGCTGCTCCCCGGCAGGTGCGGCTGCATGCATGGTGCACACACCTTCTGTGCCAGACACCAATATGTCTGCTTCCCCAGTGCACTCGTGTTCCACATCCACCAGCACATGGGGCTGTGGGTGCTGGCCCACGCCCTGGGCAGCTCTGTGGCAGTGCCTGGGCCAGGGATGGCAGCAGGCCTTGTGGCAGCACTGGCCCAGATGGGACAGGCAGCAGACGGCCACCACCCCATCTCCAAACCCACTGTACGCATGCAGTGAGGTCTTCACAAAAGACTGTGCCCAGATGCAGCTTTTTAGCTGTCTCTTTTCATTCCTAGAGCTATGTTTTAAGAGTATAAAATGCAGGATTTAAAATTCACAGAACACTAATGACTAAGTGTTATTTCAGGTGATAGTGTAAGTGTAAGATCATTTACTTGAAGTGGGCTGACAATTTCCCAGTTATTTGAGTTTTGAAAAGTTTGTCTGACCTATCCCAATATTGTTCTTAAGATTTTTTAAAAGATGTTTTACAGAGGAACCACTCTGACCTTTCATGATGATACTATTTCTCCTGAGGTGTTTGTTCATCTCAAATGCAATGAAGAAATTCCTGGTGTGGAAAATTTTAGTAAGAAGTTCTACTTTCAGGTGATAAAAAAGAGGTAACAGAAGTAGGATGGATGCAAAGCATTGACTGTTCATCCATCATATTACAAATACCCTAGGCGACAGGGAAATACCAGATACATGCATGCCTTCAGTTAAGAGTTCCTGGCCAGAAAAGCTGAAAGATGTTCCTAAATTAAAGACAACCCAATGCGCTAAGAATTCATAAACAAGAAGACATTCTAGTGTCAGTTGTCCATCATGAATTTCAGTGTTTCAAAGGCTTCTGTGAGTTGCAAGACAGATACAAGTATGATTGTTGATTTTTAGGCTACTTCACAACACGGGAAAATAATGCAGAAGCCCTTCTTCTCTGGTTTGTAACTTATGTGTAAAAGTCATTCCCAATGTGTCCTACTGACTTCTGGTTTCTGCTGAATTCCAAGCCACTATAGACAAGCTCTTTTTCCTACATTATCTGTCACTTTTTTGCATTTTATATCTGTCCTTCAAAATATCACTGTGGTTTAATACACTAATTTTTTTCAGCTAGAAAAAAGTACAGTCCAGAAAAGCCGATATTTTTCTAAGAAGATTTTAAAAACAATTTGTAAAACGTATCGCAAAAAATCATTACTCTTGATTTTTGTCTTGACAATTATAATAGCTTGGAGGTATTGTTGATTAATGATTTCTAATTCATCTGATGTTCTTGTACTAACTTGTCCACTTTTCAGAGTGATAGCATAAGGTGAAAAAAAAAAAAAAAAAAAAAGAAAAAAAAAGACAATTGTCACTTTGTAACCAGAGACTGTAGATTTCATGGCTTATATCTCAACTTCAACACTCTTACTATTGATCAAATGACTGTGATGCTGCTGTGTTGAGCCTCACCCTCAGCACATGTCTGGTTTTGTGGTGACCCTGCTGGTTATTTTCATGCCATTATTTTTCTGATCATCACCAAATGATTTATTTGCTCATCTCCTGCATCAGTATTACACAGCTGTTCATTCTTCTTTAGAACATTTAAATCACTTTCTTTGCCCTTCTTATCCTCTTACTCCTTATACATTTCACAACAGTTTCACCATTGCTTTGGCACACATCTTTCAACCATATATAAACCCATCTCATCTGCTGCTTTACTGATGTTGCCATCATTATTATCTACCCTGAAGAGCTGACAGTCTAGGTATAAGATGATTCACAACAGGTAAAGATCACAAAGATCTGCAGAACATAAGGTAACCACAAGACAATGCTAGTCCACATAGTCAGATGTAGTCACAGCACATCTGCAGCCTAAGCACTGTCGATACTTTTATAGCTACAGATGCATATTTGACATAATAGTCTGTGCCTGTAATTCCACATGTACATCAGGAGACAGTGCAAAGAGTTGCCCTGCAGAGAGCTGGGCATGCTCCTCAAACCACAGGAAGGTGCAGCCTTGATGCTTTATGAGGTGAGCAGGGAAGCTCTTGTGTGCCCACATCCAGCCTCAGCCCTGTCTTGCGCTGGCAAATACAGGTGGTGTGGGTGAGAGCTTCTATGACCCTTCATCATTCCTTTGGAATGGTATTGTTAAACAAACCCCATTGTTTCATAGGCTGTTCTTTATCATATAATTTCAAGGTACTGATTTTCATGCTTTGTAAAATTTGCATTAAGCTGTATATGTGTTTATACAGGGTAGAGACATGAAAAACAGATTTGATTTGTTTGCAGGTTTCAGAATTGAGGTAGAATTCCATAGGGGAGGAAGATTTTTTCCCAGCATGGAACTAATTCTGTGAATCCAAATCTGGAGCATTAATTCCTCACCAGCTTATTTCTGCAGCACCTGGAGAATATGGATCTTAAATAATTGTGACACTGCTGGCATTCTGTTAGAGCTGGTGAAGCTGGGAACCAGCTATTTTGGACAATAATCTTAACGCAAGAAACAGGATTAAGAAATCTGGGTAGGAGATCAGTGAGCTGTCTACAATCACAGGGACTTACAAGGGGCTGCCAAGCAGAAGCCCTAGCCCTGTGGACAGTCAGCCTCCCTGTAGTGCTCCCATGCTACCTGCAGTACTGATGTTGGTTGTTAGCAGAACTCTTTGGAACTGAAAACTAGAAGGGAATATCTCACTCATTCCTCTGTCTTTTATTCTGGTTCAGTGGCTGAAAGACTTGAAAGCTGGATTTCAGATACCTTGATACTGTGGCCCAGGCAAAGGGACCTCTATTTTTCTCAACATATTATACTTGCTATCCTCCTTTAGCCTACAAGAATTACTGTTATTTCTCTGGATGTAAACACTGTTCCAAACTGGTGGCTGCAACCTAGGAGATACTTAAAGCTGGTGCCAACCTCCTCCCCTTCCCCTTTTTGACCTGAAAGCATTTTCTGATTCTCCTGGTAAGAAGACACAAGTCTCAGCAGGAGAGCTTCAACTAAGCCAGAGGAATCATGCTGTTTGCTTTCAGGACTGACTTCTATCGGTTCTGCTCCAGTTGTTTTGACCCAGTCACCTGTGGCTGCTCTTTGATGGGGCTAGTTTATGCCTGCCTCTTGCCACGCAGTAAGTGGGAGAACTTGTCTCGCTCAAACAGTGCTGTCACTTTTTTTCATTTGACAGCGGACTGGTCTGACATGGTTCTTGTCACTCAAATAGTGTAGAGCACAGATCCCTTTAATCCATCTAACAAGAAGTTCTCTTGTCTTCCCTCAGCACCAAAACTAATTACACAGCAAACCACAAGTGTGTGGTTTCATGCAGGGATATAAGGAGAGAAAAGACAATGTTCGCGTGAGGCTATACAGAATACCATCAGACACAAAGTCTGCCACATTTTGCTTCCTTTCAGCCCATTTCCCACACCTGAGAACAGGCAGAGCGCAGTTCAACTCAAGATCAAGAGTTGAACTCAACCCTCAGCTCTAGCCTCATCTCTCCTTATGACCCTTTGCACTTTGTGGCAAGCTGATGCTCTAACTCCTTCTGACAAAAGTTTTCTTCATGGGCTTTTTCGAAAGCTGCAGCAAATCATGTCCTTTGTCTCTGTGCCCACGTCATTCACAAAATAGTTCAAATCATGGACCACCCTTCAGAGGACCACTGATGGTCACCTACAATCACAGATGTAGCCATGTCCCACTATGACCACTATGCCTGTGCCAAACTGAAGCTGTGGTCTTCAGTTTTTCATGCCAGGTCTCCGCTCTTATTTTTACACTTATTTTTAAAGTCCAAAGAGAAGAGAGGTTCAGTCTTTTCCAGATGAGAAAATAGGGATCGCTTCCCTGTATAACTTATCTTTACTGTTCTCTACTGTCACGAAACACCTGCAGCATTACACTTCAGTATATCTCTTTGCCCAATTGCTAACTGATGGACAGGAAAATAAAATTATGGAAGACAAGAATTCATCCAAAGCTAGTGCTTGTTGCTTGTCTTGGTAATTGAAGATCTGTGTTAAATAAATGGAAATAGAGTCATATCTGCTTAAGTAGAAAGATGAGGAATGAGCAAGAAGTAAAATAAGAAGTCTAATCTCCCTAATAGGAAGACCATTAACATTCACAGCGTGGGGTGCACTGAGGGAATTTTAGAGTAACTCATTCGAGTTCCCAGCCCAGAGGACAAGGGGTCAGAGCAGCCAGGAAGAAAAGGGCTTTTAGAACAGTAAGACTCTTATGAAGGAATCTGACTTGGACAGTATGATTTAGAAAGAGCATGCTGGATAGGCTTGAAATCAGCATTTTACTTTGTAACTATACATTTAGTATGAACTATTAGCATAACTGTAACTAGATGCACAATAGCATAGGATTCGAATACTGCCTCTAGCCTTTGCAGCTATCTACTGCGAAAGAAATAATTTCTGGCTGAGTTACAAAAAAGGGAAGGAAGAGATGTCAAAGAACAAGCTGCAAGATCTGAGTCATAGCTCTAAGTTCTGTTTCTAAAAGGAATAGGATCTTTCTGTACTGTATTCCTCTTATGTTAGGAAGTCAATCAACTAATCACAATGGTATTAATAATTGCCAAATGTTCTCCTATAAAGGAACTTCTGGACAGGACTACTACCATGGGAGCCATATGGGAGTCATATGGGCTTTTCCTGTGGCTGGTTCAGACTGTTTTTAAATTCACAGTCAGCAATGGTCATGGGGTATGAGTTGTACTTTCAAACTGGTTTAACTGCTTACCACTCGTTATAGCACAGTGATGTTTAACAGGTAATGGAAAGGTACCACTTTCAAAAAGAGTGAAGATTCAACATTTTTGTGTGCTCATGAATGCCTGCACCAGGTGCACTGCAATGCAATTGCTTCTCAGGTGGATGAGCAGAACCAGATCCTGGACATCACCTTGAATGTACATTTTCAAATACCTGAAATGAAGTACTTCAGGTCCTTCTGTGGTGCTTTAGTGAAGAATGCTTTTCACTAGCTGCCAGATAATGCTACTGGTGCTGCCTGCCTGGGCAGAGAGGCTGTGCCTGTGAGGAATCTTTGGGATCCAGTCACCTGCATGTGCAGGGAAGTGGAGCCCAGTGGCCTGAAGGCTCTCAGGGGTCTGAACATTCCTTCCACAAACCTTCAATTCACCTGTTTCTAAGCTGTGCCTCAGCTCCTCCCCCTCGCCAGTACACCCTTTAATCTTATTTATTAGGCAAAATGGTGGGGATAGGTTTAATCAGTGGAGAGGTGGGATGCTGATAGCCCCAGGGCTGCCCCAGCTGTGTGATGGAGTCAGCGCTGCAGGGGAGAGGATGGCTGATGAGCTTTTCAGCTTGAATCTCCATAGGCTTCATGTTCACATGGGGAAGCCCATCTTAGATCTGAGAGATTGCTCAGCACAGGCCTGCTAAGCAGCTCTGCTGCTTACAAAATGCTTGTTATTTGATTAATTTGTTAGAACATAACATAGCCAGGAATACTTCAGAAATCTCCCCAGATGTCTCCCTCTGTGTCTCTTCTACATTAATGTGAACAAAATCGATGGAGCCTGAAGTAAGATGCTCTTTATAAATAAAAGATACAGCACGTCAAAGGCAGCAGTGACTTAGCACTTCTGTTTGAAAGCAGAAGCAGTTTTGAATGTAGCAAAGTGGGTTTTTCATGCCCTGTGAGAGAGAAAGATAGACGCATGCTGGCCTATATTACTTAAAAGTAGTGGAAAGCACATTACAGTCCATGGCAACATACTTTTGAATGTATGCTGGGGGATGGGCAGGTTCAAACTAATTCTTATTAGTAGAAGCAATAATACTGCTTATTTCTGTATAAAACACAGGGAGTAACTTGAAATTTGATCCTTTTTCAAAATGCACTTTAACTGTAATAAAGCAACATTTCTGAAGTAATGTTTCTTATGTCTGTCACTATGGCAACCTGCTAGGTGCCAGTATGACAGGAAACCTGCATTATGAGGCTGCATCCCAAGTGGTTGTATCAGAAGGTGAAGGCAGTATCATATATGCCAAAGAAACAAACACAGTTTAAAAGCTTCTTTTATTGTTTTAAGGCAGTTCACAAAGGTGTTGAGTAGGACTTTTCAGCAAACTCAGAAAACAAACTGAAGATTGTTAAACATCTACCTCTAAAATTACCTTTTAGAAAGCCTTTCAGACTGTATTGCTTCCTCCAGCCATTTGTTACTGCAACATCAAAATGATGGGTAGTGTCTTTGCTTGAGAGCAAACTCTAAGAATTGTCTGTTCATAACACCAGTAAGAACTTCTTAACATTGAAATATATTAAATTGTAAATAAACAAACAAACAAAAACATTTCCAAGAGAGACTTTCTTAGATAAAAGGCTTTAGATTATTAGAAGCACAGGACTGAGAAATTACATTCTGCCTTTCTATTAATACAGAATGATTACATAGTCTCAAGACAGATGTTGGTAAACATTTGTGTAAGCAGCCCTGATTTGTTGGGAAAGTGTCAGGTTTGTTTTGCTACTTTTGATCAAAAAATAATTTTCTTAGAACACCTACATTGGAAAGTTTATTTCAAGTTGAGAGTGGGAAAGAAAATACTTTCAAAGGAAGTCGTATTTCTCATGTGATCTTTGAGGATATTTACAAATTATTAAGTATTTTGCTTTTGTATTACAGAAATTAAAATCCTTTAAGAAACAATTTCAGGCATTTTGCTAGAAACAAATGTCCTGACCTGCAAATTAATGTCAGTTCTATAATCAGAGTTCTCAGAAGGATAAACATTTCTTGCATACTTATGCAGAAGGATCTGCCACTCATCTAGGGCCTGCTCCAGAGCCCCCTGAAACAGGTAATAGTCTTTCCATTAACCCCACAAGGTGAAGATCTGACCGACCCATATGCAGGTAATCGTACAGACTGGTCCTGCAGTCATTAACATCACTGCTAAAACTTTCACCTTCCACCAGAATCAGGAGCAGAGTGGTACCACTCAGCATCCAGAAAAGCCCTTCTGTGAGCAGAATAGTACTCCAAGACCCTGACCCTGTGCCCTTTACTAAGTCAAGACTCCCACTCAGAGCCATTAATGAACAAGGTAGGCAAGATCTGATCTTCTCTGTAACAATGCCTACCTCTCCCCAGAACAGCTGCTGCTTGGGACTATGCTGATTTTTATTGCCCCACTGAGTAGCAGAGAGAAGGCACCTTGTCTTTTGTGCAACATTGACCATACATGGATGTTTCTCTGCTTTCCTGGGACAGTAGCTGTTGTATAATAAACACATCATAGAAAAATAGCATGCAATAATGGTGCCACAGCAGAGGCTCTACACCTTCCATGGTATAGACAGGCAAGAGAAAGAAGTGTTGCTCCTAAATGAAAGCACGTCAGAGTTTTTCGTTCCTTCTTACCCAAGAACAAGAAAATTTGACTGAGAGGGGATCTTATTAATGTTTACAAATATCTGAAAGGTGGGTGGCAAGTAGAAGGGGCCAGTCTCTTTTCAGTAGTGCCCTGTGATAGAATGAGAGGTAATGGTCACAAACTGGAACACAGGAAATTCCACCTCAACATGAGGAAAAACTTCATGGTGAGCATGACAGAGCCTGGAACAGGCTGCCCAGAGAGGTTGTGGAGTCTCCTTCTCTAGTTTCCAAACCCGCCTGGATCTTTTCCTGGGTGATCCTGCTCTGTCAGGGGGGTTGGACTGAATCTCCAGAGGTCCCTTCCAACCCCTACCATTCTATGATTCTATGACCAGTGCAATACCAAAGCATAATCGGCAGTGTCAGCAGAGATCTGAATCAAGTTCAGCCCAGCTGTTCTGATCTGATAATGCTGCAAGTGAGGTCAAACATAGTGTTTTCTGTGCTGAGACTACCAGTGGAGACCCAAAGATAACAAAAGGCATTATTTTCTTTCCTACCATTTTGAAGGTAAGATTACACCCTGCTAAACCAAGGCTTTTGTTAATGAACTTCAAGTTAAGAAGAAGACTAACTCTACAACATATCAGAACCTGGCTTACTCTTTGCCCTTCATCAATGGGGAGAAAGGACCAAAGATAGTAATGTAAACCATGCTACCTATGGAAACAAGATGCTTTCTGCAAAGCAATATCCCCCAGTGCTCTGTTCGGGGTTTTTACAGTAATTAGCACGTATTTAAGGCTCAAAAGTTACAAAGAAGCAGCAAGGAGAAATCCAGCATCACCATTTCTACAGTGCTGACTGCAGCCAGCAATGTTTTCTGAAGGAAGTGTTAGGTGAATTCAGGTAGTTTCAAAATGAAATGAGGTGTTGGTTAGGTTGGCAAATCCATCTGATGAGTTTTGATAGCAGTCTAAGCTACCTAAGTCTGAATACTCTTATCAGTTCAGATTAAAACAAGACACTAAATTATAATAACATTTTATGAAGTTTGTGTTTTCAAATAGAAATGAAAGCATCTTCATATCAGTAAGACGAATCTATAACTATTAGATACTCAGTTAGCTTTCACATACAGGAGCCCATCTGAACTTCGCCAGTTCATCTAAGCTTCCCTAATGTGGCAGATGGTAGGAAGGATATTTCAGTGCCTCTCCACTTTGCTTATCAAAGTAACTGGGGTGTGGCAGTGAAGATAAAAGACAGGTTACTTAGGAACTGCCAGTAAATTGTGTAGGTCTCCTGTAAGTACCCTGTCAGCAGTAGGACATCCAGAAATTGCTAGGAGTTTACTCACCACTACAAAAATGGTGCTGTACTGTGGATATACAGGTCTATGTCCATGGTCATAACAAGGCAAAACACCTGAAAAAAAAGGCAGAAAAGCCATTAGGGGACACCTTACTCCTCCTGACATATGGACTCTTAATTTTGTATTGTACTTGTTGCACCTCAGTTCCTGAACTGATATTCCTGACAAGCCATGGTAGGTCTTTATTTATTTCTATATGAATATTGTAAACCTGTAACACAAAATAGTATATGTATCTTCTTGATCTGGCCTCAAAAGCCTCTTTCCTGAAAACACAAAATAGAACTGTGATTTAATTATCCTGTAGGCCTCAGTAATGTCAGAGACATGAGCACAGCATATGATGATGTTGATTGCATTATTAAATTTCTCAGGATAGACTTCTTAGATGAGATGTTAATAAAGATATTGACCCAGCCCTGTGAGACCACTAATGTTACTGAGGATCCTCACAGGACACATACCCTCAGCAGAGACTGCAAATGTATCGGAGGGCTCCTTTCCCATGCTTAATGGAGGTTACTTTTCTTCCTGTGGCCACTAGATACCTGCATAGGTAATCAAATATATCTCTCAGTCCCAACCACTGCAGGAAGCTGGAAAATGCACCAGTGCAACACGACATGTGAACTTCCAATCTACAAAAGGCTGGTGTAGAGGTGGTACCTCCAACACAAGAGGCTCAATCCAAGATTGAATCCTCGTTTAACTTTCCTTTTTTAACCACCTCAGAAAAGCCTCCAATGATTTTTAAAGACAATTTTGGTCAACTTAGTTTCCTAAATTTATACTGGGAGAACATTTGCAGCAATGTTGTTTGCAGGGTTTATTCCTGTTTTCTGATAGGAGAGTACTGTGCCTAGCCAATGCATTTCCTTGTGCTAATGTAGAAGAAGAGAATTGGTCAATTACACTTGAAAGCTTTTAAAATTCACAGATGAAAACAATAATACAGTTACTAAAATGTTGAATAAGGTCACAATTTACTTGTGAGTATTCCACAAACAGGAAAGAGGCCAAATCATTTAAACAATTTACCATTAATTACATATCTGATACAGATAAAAATAAAGTTCATTCACACAGTCACAACCCAGCCTTGATGGCTTCAGCTGTTGCTTTCTCTGTGAAGTGGTATTTCTTTAACAAAGATCAATAAGAAGATATTAGATGCTTTCTTATTATTCTATGACTAGAGCAATATCATCTGCTTAGATCAAGGACCAGAAGATAAGAGAGAAGGACCTCAAATATAGAGTAGAAAATTTCAGTGCACAGAGGAAGGGTTGCAAATAAATTAAAAATCATTCTTTTACTGAAATTGTAATAATAATAGTGGACAATTACTGTTCTTTAGCCAATATTACAGAATGGGTAACAAGCTTACTATAAATTAGTGTGACTACTAATGGTTTATTTTATCTCCAAGATGTTCAATAGAAGCAAACAGATTATTAATGTTCCAGTTACAATCACCACACTTCCTTTAAAAGCAGGTCATTCTAACCTCACTTTGCTAACCACTCTTTAAGCCCAGTTGTGGAATAAACCAGGTTTTCAGTAGGGTAAATAAATAAAAATTACTTCAGAAAGAGCACTGTGAAATAACTGAAACAAGAGGATATTAGTATCTGCAGACACAGAGATTGAGGCTTGCCCAGAACTCCTTGCACAACTGATGGACATTAACTTACACAATTAAGAGTACAAGATCAGTTCCTGAAGCATATCTGTGCTCTGGATTTATAGAAGATGCATTTTCATTAAAGATGGCTGAGTATCAAGATGAAGACAAAGACAGTGATGGTGAAGAAATAGAACTGTATATTTATCAAAAGCTTTGGCATAAATATGGTGCTGGTAGAGGGTTTCAGCTGTTTTATGTCTTAGCAACAGTTTAAACAATAACATTCATATCACAGAATGGTGTAGATAATATCTGCAATAAAACTGGGTCTTTTATGTTCAGAAGCAGACAAAGCCAGGAAAGCACATTGATAAATGAAGCTGAACCTTTGTATTTCGTTGTGGTGGAGCTCCCTCTAGCTTATGGCATTAACCCTGTATCTGTAAATCATATTTGCTTAAACTCATCCCTCCATTTTCAAGGTAGAAAAGGATTCCGATTCTATATTCTTGGAAGCATTTATGACATTTATAATTCATCTGAAACAAAAAAAAAAAAAAAGCCCCTAAAACCCAGCTGGTATTGAATGACCTTAATAGGTCTGATGATAGTAGATTTCGTGGTTTAAAAAAGAACAGCAAGGGGAAAATTTTTCTGACGTCTGGGGCTGTGACTGTCACACACAGCACTTTCTGCCTTCCAGCTTTTTTTCTCCTGTATTTATATATCTATTTAAAAATATATACCTTTACCTGCTTGGTTGAGAGAATTAGCCATTCCAAATGGCAATGAGCAAGTTAAGTAGATTCTGCGAGGTAAATTTATTTGCTAAATGAATAATACCGCATTAAATAAATCAGTCTGAGTAATCCCAATTCCTCAAAAAATTATCTAATCAGCTTAATTTATTGACAAGAACAAATCTAAAAAGTCATTAAGAAGTATCATAGTCTGATTAAAGGTAGGAGAGTAATCAGCATGATTTCTCTTGTTCAGAATAAGAATATTAACTTGTTTTAGCTGCAGAATTCATACAGGTTCTGCTCTTTAGGATTCCTCTACTTTTAAAGGCTGAGATAATAGTTGTAGATACTAACTGTACCTTTAAAAAAATGGAATGAATGGTGCATTATGTAAACATTGTTTTGCTAAAATGCTAATTTGGGGAGATTAAGAAGACATTTCTGAAGCACAATATCCAAAATCTGATGTGAGGCTTAAATAACTACTGAAATGATAAGGAGGCTACAGGAGAAGAGTTAATTAAAAATCTCCAAGGCAACTTATATTCCTTTGTCACAAAATAAATGCTATGCTGCTGATACTGTACCTGTAAATTGAAAAATCACCAGCTGCTGTAGCTAACCAGAGAATAGAAAAGGATTTACTGGTTAGCAATGTCCTACATATTTTGCATTTTAAATGCATTTGGCCACATTTCTTCATAAATATTGCTTCCAGGGTTTTTTATTTAAGTTCACAACTACTTATCATAAGCTCCTTTGTACACTGAAAAATTAAGTTCACCCATATTAAAATTAACAAGAGAGTCAGCTTATTACATTCTTTGAAGGATCTGATTCAATAGGAATTAATATTAAATTCAGACTGAACACTGAGAGACAAAATAGACGCTTCATATATCTTGTTTGAGATACTAAAGCACAATAAAAACCATAGCTGTAAAAATCTTTACTGCTGAAATTGTGTCTATATTATTGCTCTCCACTCACACCCCACACTCCCCCAATAAATCAATATATGAGATTATTTTCATTTTTAGAAATTAAATATGCTATGTAGATATTTTTAAATGCTGAGATTTTAGAAGCTGAATGTTCTGAAAATTGTCTAATCACAATGTGAATTTATCTGCTAAACTACAGCATTGATAAAGAGATAAATTTTTAAAAATATATTATCAGCTGAAGTTTACTCTTTAATGGAAAGTAACCAACCACAGAATCTGCTTTAATTCAAAATACATTTGAATGTATCTTAAAGAGATGAGTGAAAAAAAAATTACTTTGAAGGGATGAATAGCATATTTAGTTCATTGGTTTTCTTTTTACATATTCTCAAAGTGGTTTTTGTTTGTATAGTATTTTAGAAAATACAAGTTTAATCAAATTCATCTTCTCAGAGCTTAGAATCTTCTCCAAGTAAATGCAGTGTAATTTAAGATGAGCCATAGAGGTAGACACACACAATCACAGCTGGTTAGAGGCAAAAAGTTAAAAGAAGTATTATTTAAAAAGCAATCTTTCTATACCATGCAGTGTGAGTGTTCCTGTTTGGAATATTGGCATGACAAGAAACTGTGACAAAACCCTTTCATTTACTGTCCTAATTTATATTAATAATTCTTGTCCTTGAACAATTAGGTGTCAAAATAGCTTATCCAGTTTCAGAGACTTTTTGAATTAATTTTCCCAGATGCATTTCTATTACATGCTGAAAGCAGCCTCTATCATCTAAGTTTGGATGAGGGTAAGAGGGCAAGAGTCTAACACTTCCCGACCCTAGTAATTCAGGGGAATTGTCTAATTTTGGAACATTTAGTCAATATTTGATCTCACAAGATTCTTGTCACCTTCTTGTTTTAAAATGTATTATACAAGTTAAAACTGAGCGCAGATTACTATGAAGATCAGTAAATACAAATTCTTTTGAAATGTGCATTAGACTTGAAATTAAATTCTTAAGTGCAAATAGATTTGATAGTCATGCAAAGGAAGAATCCCCAGGCTCTTTTTATTAAACATGCTATTAATAGGAAATGTTTCTTAAATCACACACAATACAGTTTGTATGGGTTAGATTTGTAGCAAATTCCTGATAGCCTTTTTTAATGATCAGCATAATAACAGAGATTACTTTTATGATTTAAAGAATGAAAATCATTTATTTGAAACCTTAATTTTTTTCATAAGATATAAAATATCATCAATCACTGAAGTACTTGAAAAGTCAAAAGCAGAATACTGAAGTCTAACAAAGATATGTGAAATTACACTATGGCAGTGCTATACAGTATAAAAATTTGCTTCCATGAAAATACCCTATTTTTAAATTATCATTGCAACAAGAATGCTTTGCCTATATAGAGAGACAAAACTTTTTATACCTGTGCACACATTCAGCAAGAGACTTTATACACAAAACATAATTGTGAAAATCTTCCCAAAGTTATATTTTAAAAGACAATTGATCTTTCACAAACTGGCATTATCATTCTATTCCCTATGTTCATTATAAGAATTTGGTATTATTTTCAAATTCTGTTAACACTAAGCCTGCAACTGCATGCTTCTTGCTGTGTATTAGATCACTAAAACTATGGTGTTCCTGTGATTGAGAAACCTATAGAGAAACTCTCATTTTCTCTTACTTGCTACAATTATTTTGCAACTTCCACAATGAATTTCTAAGCTATCTATAACACTGAGACTCTTCCCCAGGAGCTGACACAAATCGGGGCAAGATACAGCATTCGAGAAAGGGAACATATGCACATACATCTCATCAAGCATATTGTTCATGCATCAAATCAGAGGCACAGTAAATCCCTTTATAAACAAGAATGTGGAAACCTAGGCAGGGGAAAAGAAGAAAAAAAAAAAAGAAAAGAGAGACTGGAAGAGGCAGGAGAAAAGGCAGTGCCACAGCCGGCAGGGCAGGTCTCAGCTCTGGGGTAGTTAATCACAAGCTCCTTTACCTCATCTGTTGCAGATAGGGGTGCTTTTTAACCAAAAAAAAAAAAAAGAACATGTTTTTTTTTCCTTAGCTCCACAAATAATGTGCCTTACTAGTGAGTTTTGAGGTGTTTGTCATAGGTAGATAAAAATTCCCAGACTGAGTGGGGTCAGCGGTTGCTACCTTCAACACCAGACATCACACTTGGTACAGAGAAGCCTCCCAGCACTTTCCCACAGAGAAGTTTCTTCCCAGCTCCCAGAAGAAAGTCTGATCTATGGCCCAAGGAGGAGGTATGCATCACTTCTCGTGTTCTGGATGTTCTTGTTATCCACCTTTCAAATCTTCTTCTGACTCCTCAAATAGCCCCGGGATCTTCTGTTGTCACTGAGTTCATGAATTAATAATGTAGTTTTTAAAAAGAAGTAACTTTTACTCAAATTTCTTGCCTTCAGTTTTACTGAATCTGAATGTATGAGTAAGGTGAAGCTATTTCTCGCTTCCACAGGCTAAACAGCCCCTGTGATTCCTGCATCTTCTCTTGCATCTGAGCAATCTCCATGCTCATCCCTGGCTCCTGGTCTTGATGTTCTGTCTCAGATGAGGCTTCCACAAAACAAAGCAAAGCACAGGCTTCTCTTTGCATCCACACAAAGAGTTCACTCCTACACCTCACATGTGTATCCAGGAAAAGACAAGATGAGAAGAATCAAGCTAAATATTTAACTCTCTGTATATCTCCACGAGCTTACCAACGGGTCAGATACAGCAGTCATACTACAGATCCTATCAGCATCCTGGAGCTGAGCCCAACAGGAACAGCACTCCTGACTCCTCAACACCACCAGGGCAAATCCAGCATTTCCTCCACACCCTGCCCCACACACCTGAGAGCACTTCCCTTGTGATAGCAGGAATTACCTCCTTCTGAATGGTGCCTCTTTTCAGGTTTTGTGCAGCAATATTTAAAAATATAAGTATTTTAATGCCTGCTACAGCTGGGATGTAAAAGCTTAGTTCAATAAACTAATCTCACTCTTTCTTGGTGAGTTTCTTCATGCTGGTTCATTGTACTTTTTTTATTCTCAAGTTACCTTGCTAGCTGTAAATGAGATTTTCCAGAACAGGGAAGGATAGAAACAGCAAACTTTACTGTGGACTGATACAGCTGAGGAGTCTGCCTGTGACTGCCACAGCATGAAAGGCTCAGTGTAATGTTGCACTGCTCATGGATGAAGGAACTATTTGCTCTGCAGCCTCATTAGAAACATTGGCAGGAACTACTGAGCATTACCTGAGATGTGACTTGCAGGGAAACACCTTCAGAGAAGCACAGCACCACACACCATGCTGCTGGCAAGTGGGTTTGCAAGGCAGGGACCTTGTTGTTTAGTAAATTAGTTCAAGAGCTGCAACAGCTCTTTTGGGGAAAGGTATTCTGCTCTTGAAACTGGAAGTATCTGTATGCCACAGCGAGTAACAGTTCTTGTGCTTTTGACTCAAATGTTTTGCTGTGTTCTTTAGAAGTGAGAAAACTTTTAATCCTGCACATGTAAAAGGGAAGGTTTTGTACAGGGAAAATGACAGGCGGGGAATTAGGAAAAAACTGCCCTGAAAACAGGAAAACAGACTTGACATTTCAGTTTTTCAGGTGTTCCCACCAACTGGATGAAACTCAGTGACTTGATCCACACTGTTCTGTAATGACAATAGTTTTACTTCTTGGGCTTTTCTAACTCTGGTGTACAGTGGGAGTTAACTTGTTTTAACAACCAAAGCACTACCACTTTTTCTTCAAAACACACTTAAAAGCTAGAAAGGTCTATAGCAGAGAGTTGCAAGGAGCATGACTGTGGAAATAGAGCCATAATGATAGAGTGAGCAAAGTCCAGAGATACTGGGATATTTTATTGACTGATTTCTGGGGAGCATATTTCTGTATGTGTTTTCCATTCATATTTTGTGTGGCTAATATGGTTAGTTTTTTTTCATTCTAAATTTTCTCTTTTGAATTAGATATTCAGCTGCTGCATTTTAGCATTCAATAGCATTTTGCAGGTTGGAATATTCAGAAAAGTATTCCTAAAAGGCAAGCATATCTTTTAAATATATTTTCTTCTTTTCTGCTCAAGAATTTTGACATCATCTACGTGCAATGCTAATTTGCCTTTTCTGTGAAAATACATTTTTATGCCGTATGCAGGTGTCGTACATTCAGCAAAACTAGGAGGACTGTCACAGATTACATAATTCACATCGCTCATGGGTTAATGCTTCTGGGACCTCAGGGAAATCTTTGTTCTTGGCTGAGCTCTTGCCCCACTTCATTCTTGGCTGCTTTGCTGACTGAATTATCCTGTATATCAGTTATCCCAGCTGGTTAAGCACAAGTTAAACCCTGCCCCTTCACATACTCAGTGGCCCATCCCTCCATTTCTAAAAGCATGCTAGGTCAGTTAGTCCAACAATCAGTTGACACTTGGTTTATCTATAAAATTCAGGAAAGTCTGAGGTGACAGAAGGTGACCAGCTCCCAGTGCACGCAGTCAGGGATGTATGGGCCCAGCCCGGATCAGGTAGACCAGAGATAACCTGTCAGGGTGAGCGAGGAAGGCAGTCACAAAATACTCCTTATTTTCACATGCACTTACATCCCAATTTTAACAGGTTGAAGCAGTAATAGGCAGGTCATAGCTAAGCAACATACTTCTCTGCAAACATTTGCCTTAAGGGAAGTAGACTGATTTTTCTTGCATCCTCTGAAATGGGATCTGCTGCCACAAAAAGCTGTGCTTGAGTTCATGAGAAAGAAGCTTAGTTTAAAATAGAATTATTCATAGGTAAATGCAACTTTAGAAAAAAACCTGGTTTATTACACAATTATTACAGGATTTAAGAAAAAGAGATGCAAGATACACTGACCTGTAGCCCTACCTGGGCTGAAAAACCCAGCAGACAAAGGCCAGTTCCTGAAGCCAGCCAGTGTAAAATAACTTGCTTCAACTGTTCTTGATTAACTCCCTTGGAGGGCACGAAAGCATCCTTTTCCTAACCAGCTAAGAGGCGGGTAAAAAATAGACAAAGCTAACAGAGAAACAAGACTGTCTTATTACAAAAAATAATCGTCCATAGAATGACCTAATCTTATCTGGGGTATTTGAAGTGCATTACTTTATATGCATTAATATTCCAATACAGTTGGGCAAAAGGAAGAGGTAAAAATTGCCCTCAAATTCTGTGTGACAGCTCTTCTTTCCCAGAACATCACTAGGCTGCAGCTGGCTCTATTCCTTGCTACTCTCCCCAGTGCTGCCCCAAGAGCAGTCAGCTGACAGCAGGGAAAGCCGTTGGGTACCACCCTGGGGAACACATCCCAGTGGCCTCACAGCTGCACCCTGGCACTTGCTGTGAAAATGCAGCCTCGAAAGCAGAGGTTTACCTATGACCATTGAGGATTACAATGAGTTTAGCAACTGTGAGCTACTTCCCAGCAGTACACCCTCAATGATGCTCCAAATGGTCTAAAAGGCACCAGTGGGTGAGTGGAAACATCTCTCCTTTCATTCCATAAATTCATACGCAATCCTCAGCCTGTGGATTCAGTGTAGATGCGTTAATTGCTTACCTGAAAAATTACCACTGGAAGCAAGGTATTTCTGGCATTTCCCTAATGCCATTGTTGGGGTTTTTTTTTTTAAAAAAAGCTTATTAGCATGTGTAGTATCTTCTCTTTGGGTTATTTTTCTTTTGTTATTAAATTCCACATAAGTTAACAACTGAAATGTAAATTAATTTATACTGCAAATTTGGCCTTGACTGTGTTAGGCTGTTTTCTGCTCGGTGACAGAGCACTGATGTTCTACTCAGTGAGAGAGTGAACTCTGTGATAGGTGCTAAACAAAGTTACTTTTCCATTTTAAGGAAATTGATGTCCTTGCTGCTCTGTGTCAAAGTTTGCCGAGTGTGCAACTACGCTGTGTCTCAGGTAACAAGGAGTCTGAGTTCTGCTGTGTTAGGTGCTATATGTTATCTTTTACAGTGTAAATATAAGTGAAGTGTGGGTTTAAGAACTCAAACATTGGGAAACAAGTGAATGGAAAATCTTTTTCCCACTTTTTTCCAAATATACTGTAAAACAGGGGTAGGGGTGGTGGCAAGTGTAAGAGCAGGAAAATTGCCGCTTTGGAAAATGGTGAATCTTCAGAGAAACACACGGGAGTTTCTGAGGACTTTTTTTACATTCAGCAGTCATGATGCAAATCCATAGCTTGCTCACTTCTGCAGAGGGGAGCCCAGCACACCTCGGCCCCAGTCTCTGCTTGGGGAAAGGTGCTGCCTCCTGTGCCAGCCCGGTGCCCAGGGCCAGCCACACACCTGCCACCAATACTGAGAACCCAGGCCAGTGCTTCATCCCTCATCTGTGGTCCCTGAGGGGTCCCTGATGGAGAGAAAACCACCCCCAGTAAGACTGAGGGGTCAAGCTTGTGCATCCTGGTGCCTGGGCTGCCCATGGGACATGCTGGGGATAGGAATAAGAGGCCCCGCCAGGCTGGGGTTGTTCAGTGCACCCATCAGACCAAATTAAAAAACGTCCCAGGCAGGTGCCTCACCAGCTGCACCAGGGCTGGGGTGCACACAAGCAGGTTCCAGGTGAGACTATATCCCTGGAAGAAGCTGCAGGTGGCAGATTAAGGCATATGCACTTGCGCAGCATTTTTTTATTCCGTTTAGTATGATAAAAGTTGAAAGTCCTTGCGTGTAGCATTACATCAGCAACTTCCCAAATGCAGACACAGCTCAAGACAGCTTTTAGCAGCTCTTTACTAACAGCAGCATCATGGCAGATACCTCCACACTCTGCAGCTTAATTATTACAGACTCCCTATCTCTTAAATATCTGTCAGAAGGCAGAGCTTCTAATAATAAACAGTAGCTTCTCAAAATGTAATAAAATTAATAATTTCTATTTAAAATATTTTTTCAGATTTGTTTCAAATCTGGACAAAAGTTTAATACTAACTTAACCTGACTG
>WTSP01017213.1:94335-110684 GCA_025331215.1 Actenoides lindsayi | reverse complement strand
TAACTTAACCTGACTGATCAGGGCATTTTTCTGTAGAAAATATCTTTCAGTATAAAATTCAAAACAACAGTATTTTTATTACACATAATATAGTGTTTATTAATGTGAATTATGCTATTAATAACTTTTGCTATATCATTTAGTAAGTTGCCAACACATTCTGGATGAAATTGCCTAAAAAAACCCAATGAAACCCAGCGTGAAAAAACCAGACACTGGGCTGGAAAGTTTAGGAAGTGGATTTAATCTCTTGTTTCCCTAGCAGTTCTGCTTAAACAGGGTGATGAACAGGAAAAAGACCCTTTAAAGACTCCTGTGACCTCTGTGCCTTACACACCGGAAGACAGCTGACCTGCACTGGAAAGTGCTGTAGCTTTTCAGAAGGATGAGAATTCTTTGATAAAACCTCAAAAATCATACCTCAGTGTTGATTTCTAAAGAATGAATTCAAGAAGAATCAGTATAAATTCAGAGACAATTTGGTGTGAGTGAAGCAAAGAGATATTGTGATGTGTGATTTAAAGAGCTCATAAAAGCAGACAGCTGGCTTTAGAATCTATGGAAAGCAATAAAGCAGTTAAAAATTCTCCCAGTTGTAAGGCCTATAGATTTCCTTATCTTAAATTCTTTGGCTAAGCCCCTGAAGCAAATTGCGGGGCACATGATGGGAGTTTTGTCTTTCAGCCTGGGGGTCCAGGGGCAGTTTCCCCCGCCCCTCTCGCTGACCCCCCTCGGTGCACAGTGTCTCCACTATAGGGGAGCTTGTCTTGGCGGCAGTGTCTAGACATTCCCAGCTACTATCCTTCCTGACAGTCTCATGCCAGTGGTAATTTAAAAATTGTTTGGGATAGGCTGTGCCTCATAGACACAGGGAGCCAATAATAACCTCCAGTTCAGTGACCCTGGTCGGAGCATCAAAAAGACGTTACAGGCAACCTCAGTTCAGCATTGGGTCAGGAATCATGACCTCCTTTGACCTTTGTTGTAGATTTAAAATTGTTTTGAGAAAGATAAGAATAAAAAAAAGACACAAATCCAGGCAGTTCTGAAAAGCACTCCAGCTTCCTGTACTGTACACATGCATGTAAGTAACATGTTTAAACAGACACAGCTCTGAAAGGCCTGAAAAATTAGGATTTAGATACTTCATGGAATATTTTTTTAATGGAGTGCACACTGCTTGTGCTTACTTTGAAAGCTTCAAAGTGAAAAGACAGTGTATAAAAACATCATTTTCTCTCTGTTTAACAGCAAAGAAAAATGAAGGGCAGGTAAGACTTTTTTTAAAATGGAGAATGAGCTAAGGAAAAAGTCACCTCATGGATTTTTCAGACAGATTACAGAAAACACTGGTGGATCAGCTGTGTATACCAGATGAAAAAAATTAACACTGAGATTAGTAGACAAATTGCCCTGTAAGAATAAAATGCATACAACTGTAGGCTGGTTGGTTTTCAAAGGTTTCTTTTGTGTACATAGTATTTGCAGTCACAACCAATAAAACAAAATATACTAGCACTTTATTTGTGGTTTTGGAATTGCATAATGGTGACTAATATTTTCTCAAAACCTACTTTATAGTGTTTACTTAGCAGAATTTTCATGCACTGTACCTGGAAAGTATGAAATGTACTTTGTGTGTTTCCAAAGGGTTGTGAAGTCTCAGGAAGAGGTTTACCAGTTTATGGAAAGACAGCCAAGAGTTTCTCCTCTCTGGGCTTTCCTATGGGCTGGTACAGATCAAAAACACATTAGTCAAGAGAGGGAAGGGAAGAGTAAATTAACAGGGGCTCTCAAAGAAACGTAAAAGTGTAGAGGGGGCAGATGAACTGCAAGCTCCAGAACTACATAGAGATTTTACAGAGGCAAACTCAGTTTATAAAGACCAAGGACATCCTTTTTACAAAGAAAAAACATAAAATTCTGTTACAGAAATGAGACTGTCAGCAAAGCTCAGCACTAACTCATCATGGTAGGTCCCTGGGTTCTGTGCCTTTCTCAGACACAGTAGCACATTCCCACTAAGGAGGCAGCATGATCAATTAGGTTCTGATCATGTCGAAACCATCAGCCCTCTTCTCACTGGCTGTGTACAGGTCCATCCTGGAAAGGCACAGGTAACCTCTGTGAGCTGTTGGTCTGGAGCTAAACACTCCTTGGAAATACATCAGGAGTTCTTGCTATGCTGAAGTTACTATTTAAGACCCTCCTCAAATGCAGGCAGCTGTCTCTGTACTTAGAGACAGATGATTATATTCTATTTTTATTTTAAAGTCACTTCCTAAAGCTTTAGAGATACTGATTCTGCATTTTGTATTGAAACATTATAGCCTGATATGATCAAGGGAAAGCAGGAGACAGGGGCCCTATAGTTGTATCTGAATTTTCCTAATCCAGTCCTGGTGAAACTAAGCTTTTGCAGCACAAACCATTCTCAGAGGGCTATTCCTCACTGAATTCCTTTAACCAAAGATAAGTTTGTCACTCACTGCAAGGAAATACTGGCCTAGAGATTGAGCAAATTCTGTAAAAACCAAGTCTTAGGTAAAATTCTTGAAGACTTCCTATTCTCATAGACCAGTACAAGAAAGGGGTTGCAGGGTCTGATGTCATCCCTGAGTGATCCGAGACACAGTATTTTGTTTGCCAGAAGCCATTCATATTGCAAATGCTCTATAATCTTTCTCTTCTCCATCCTCGTCTGTCAGCAGCAGTCACTGTAGAACATGTAAGCAGCAGGCAGCTCTAGTAACCTGCCTTTCTTAATACACAATCTTCCATGGGCCTGGATCTGCTCAGCTCTTAATGATGCAGAACGTACTCAGTATAGACTTTTGGTATCTCTTTACAATCAGTAATGGCTATTTCAAACAATAGTGGTATGGGTTTTTTCCACTCTGAAGCATCACAGCACTAGCCTGCTCTTTGATGCCAGAATACGTGCTCACTAGGGTGTGCAACATCAGTAAACTGATCCAAGCATCACAATTCACAAGGACTGAATACTACAAAAAGCTCTGGTTCCCATGGATTCCTTGAAGCTGCAAATTATTAAAGATTACCTGAAATTACAGTTCTGTGTACCCAATTATGCAGTTATATTGCCTGTCAGAGACAAGTACCATAGGAACAGCACTCCTCCTCACTTTTATTATAAAGGTGCTTTACTTCCCTAGTGACCAGTAGATATTGCCATTTTTAAATGGGAGTAAGAGGAGAAATAATTCTACAGGCAAAAGTGATCACTGAATCAAGACAAGGAATTCATACAGGGCCTGTGTCAGGCTGTATGAATGTGGTGGCCAGCACTTCCCCAGAAAAGTAACAAGAATCTGAACACCATCAGTAAAAGTGGGAAAAACAGTCTTGAGTCATACATCTCCAAATACATGGCCACAGTACTGTGTGCTAAGCAGAGGTTGCAGGAGGCTGGGAAGCAATTATGACTAGCATCTGCAAAGGCAAGAAATGTGATTCAGTGTAATGGAGCCAAGCAGGCACTGGTGTGCCGGGCCCCTGGCCGAGATGCACATTCCTACACAGGATTCATGAGCCCCACTGGTCCCTGAGAGTCTCGCCCAGGTCTCTCTGGGTTCACATCTCCTGCATTATGCTGAAAGTTTTCCTCTATGGCTACATCAGTAGATGACAAACAGAAATCGAATTGGTCTTTTGAGCAAACAGTAACAATAGGAGTAATAATAGGAGATAGGATGGCTCTGGTAACTACAGTGTTACTAGTACTAATAATTAGTTGCTGTAATTTTAATATAGTATTAGTAGTGTAAATAATTAAATCTCATGAGAACATCCAACAGGAAACCCAGGCAACCAAAAGGAAATCACTTCTAAAACTTAACATCAAATTGATTAAGTTTTAAAGCCTGAATTTCTGCTTCCCATGAGGGCTGATACAGGAGAGAGAGAGGGAGGTTAGACCCAACTAGATGCTATTGTGTTTCCATGGCAACATGGTATTTCAAGTAGCCTCTGCCATTACCTACGATTGGTAAAAATCGCTAGACAGTGTATAAAGTGGCCAAGAGAAGCAGCAGCCAATAAATGTAGAAAATCCTTAAATCAAAGAGACACAGAAATAAGAGATGGAAACAACCTGTTAGATCATCTTGCTCATTCCCTGAGGCCCTGTGCAGTATTATTAACAGTCTCAAGAACCTTGAAAAATCCTAAAAATTCCATCCAAGATACTTGTAAAAAACTTACTGAGAGAGAGAACAATTTCTCAGGAAGTTACAGAAAAAAAATCTTCCTAATCTGCTCTCAGTGTGCACACACTGTACCAAGTATGCTTAGGCATCACGTTTTCCAGCATTTAAGAAACAGGATGCATGGTAGTCGTTCCAGGATATTACTTACACTAACACAAGTATTTGTGCCAAAGACAAGACCTCCTTCAGTGTCTGTCGCATTCCACCAAATTCTCTTTTCCCTCCAACAGCTTTCTGTACCCTGAAAACAGAAGAACTATTTTGAAGATCCTACAAGAGCCTTTACTACAGCCTATCCATTTAGGCTGTTGGGTTCCAGGTGTCACACTGATGACCTGCAGTATAAATTTCTAATAGAAAGAAGGCATTTTAGACAATTATTTGTGTTAGTTATAACTCTACCAAGAGTAATTTAGATCTAGCAGGCCAAATACTACTCTTAAAGTTATGTCACTCCAGAGTAATTTGCTAAAGTTAATGCAGTTAATCGATATTTGCCCAGGTTAAGGGAAGGTATGTCTCTCCATAGGTATTGTATGCCATCTTTATACAGAGCTACAAGTGCAAGTGTTATTTTATCATCAGCACATACCCATCCTAAAGGAGTGCTCTTCATCTTGGCATTAGATTATTGCTGTGCTACATAACAGTTACCCAGGTAGCCACATTTTCTGCCTGTAGCTATATCTCTACAGTAATGGGTTAGATGTCACAGAATGTTTGAGAACAGGCTGAATGTTGGAAACATGAGATACAAGCAGAACTATATCTCCTTGCCATGATCATGAGCCTCTCCCTGACTGCAAGAGCTCTGAGATGTGCCATGGCAGCACAGGGTTCACTCCATTTTCCAGCTGTCTGCACCCTGTGAGTCTCAGCCAGGCTTCCTGTGAGCATCTCATTTCTTCCCAGTGTGACCAGGGCTGGCAAGAAGGAGGCCACTCATCTCCACAGAGAAAGCTGCTAGGAGAATAATTTTTTGTAGCTGTTGATCCAAGCTTAAATCTAGCAACTGAAGGAATAGAAAGAATAATGGTCAGCAGCTGACCCAGAAGTGTTGACATCTCTGCAGAAGCTTTGTTTTCTTGAAACCATCTATTGATCACACTTGGCTTCAAGAAAATATAATATCTCATGCCACATTTTTATTCCCATATGTTATCACATCTGCTGTTCTTTCCAAGTATAGGACCCTGATTAGGTTGATATTCAGGCCTGACTTCTCTTCTGATAAAGAAATGTGGACTTTGAAGGTAGCCAAGACTGGGATCAAGTTACCAGGCCAGTTGAATTCCCAGTGGAAATGAGTCTTATTTTATTTACAGATGAAAAATAAAAAAAAGCAGTGTCATCTATTATCCCAAGGGCATTGTTTACATTAATGTAGCAACTGCTTTCAAGGAGCTACAGAGTTCAAGAGCATTGCTAAACAGTGAGAGCCCATCCTGGATTGAGTTACTGACAGAATTACAGCTGACACTAAGAACTGCTTGAAATGTCTTAAGGGGAAAGGCAGACAATGGGCTGTATTATTTAGCAGAATAAAGGTGAAGTTACAGGGGATATGGAGACCAAGAAAGGCAGAGTCAGCAAGTCTACCAACAAGCATCAGCAGTGGTTATACCAACAGCTATCAGGGATCCCAGATCAAGGGAAGGAGGAGTCAAAGTAAGCCAATTTGCTGAAGCTGTAGCAATTTTTATTCTTTCTTCTCCCAAGATGAAACCACACTTTGGATCATCAGACATTCTTCACATATTGTTCTATCAATACCCTCCCTTTGCATAAAGAAGTTTCCAATGCAGAGAAGCTCCTCCACTAAAGCTTAATACCTTTGCCCAAAGGCTGAGACTTCAGGTACTCTCACCAATCTTTACACTAGTCCTGCCAAAGGTGAGTTAGCAGAGTGTTCAAACTAATTATCTCCTCTGGGAAATGGCAAAGCCTGGTATTAACACCATTCCAAAGGAAATGGTCAGTCTGCACAGCATTCCTGTACTAAACATTCTGAAGACACCATTTTATTCTCCACTAAAATGGGTGAGTGCTCTGAGGTCAGAGAGCACTGACAAGTTTTGCCAGGAGAAGCTCAATGCAAGCTTCTTAGCAAGGTCCCAGCTCATCACCACTCCAACATGCCTGACATACTCCATCATGGAGGCACAGGACTGCAGGGCTGCTGACACTCGTGATTAAAAGGGAGGGGAACCCAGTTCAAAGCCATCCTTCCACCTTCTAAGCTCATGTGCCACAGGCACATTCATTCCCCTTTTGAAGTCACATGCAATATACAGTCAAACCAGCAAGAACATTTCTGGTGAGGAAACTTGAATCTACATAGAAGTGAACTTCCATGTTCATATGCTACATATCTTTGCACCCAATTTCTTAACTCAATCTCAGTAAGAAAAAAATTTAAAAGCACCACAGAAGCTGTCTGACCACTCCCTGTTAAGCAGCATAGCTTGAATTCCAAATATTTATAATCATTAACATGAAAGATGGAAAAGCATGAATTAGTCTTTAAAAACAAAACATTCATGGTATTTCACAGGCAAAAACTGAGAATAAATTTGTCAACGTAATTATTTGCTGGAAATTAGTCTCTAGAGTATTCACATGAGCTAAAGAAACCAGGCACATAAACATTTTCATTTCTTTTTTTGCATTAATTCAGGTTCTGATCCCATGTTTATTTTCCATGGGGATACTTTACAATTCTCACATTTCAGTGGATGTGGTGAAATTCCTTTCCAAGACAGGTGTATTTTCTTGACAAGTATCAAGTGGAGTTAGTAATATGTTATCAATAGTGTTGAATGAATCTCCTGTTTGTAATTAGCTATTAAACCATAAAAGTCTTGTTCTCTGCTAGTGGGAGAGGTTTATTGCATTGTGGGTAGGGACAGGGGTCAGATTTTTCCCATTTCACACATACATGTAGCCCTCAGATATAACTACACTTGGCCACTTTGTGGAGCACTATATGAAATTTAGTCAGATGAGTTTCTTTTACTGCCCCCATGTCAAGGCAGTTCTCAGCCTCTCAAGAAAATCTACAGAGAGTGGTACAGCCCAAATGTCCAACCAAGCTCAGCAATTGTGTCAAAGCATCATCAGGGGCTTCAAAATAATTTTTCACTCAGTGTTTCTTATGAGTTGTTATTCCTTACTTTAAAACTCTTCTTTACTGCATATGTGCACCATTACTATTCTAGCACAGCTCAAGACATTCGGGCAAAAGACAAGAATTGCCCAAATGTTAATTCTGTTGCTTACTTCAGCTGGGGCATGAGCTGAAAACAATTAGCAAGAGCTAGCAACCTATCAGAAGTACATGTCTCACAGCACCTCTCAGCAGAAAGGCAGCACAACTGCAGACAATGCCATCCCATTACAAATTACTGCATTCAGGGTGTGATATTTGTCAGTAGCAGCTAAATCATTACCCTCCTAATCACTGAAAACCCAGTCTTTCATGAGATGGGACCAGGGCGATTCACTTCAGATACACTTCCTCCGTAGTTGCGTTTCAGCAGCAGCAACCTTTCTCTTTGTAGATCACCACCCCCTCATTTGATTCCTCCCTACCCCTCCTTTTCTCTCGTGCTTTTTCCTTCCCCACCTTCCTGCAGCAGGACTCAGCAAGAAAGAATCCCTCCTCCCCTCCACAAGCAATGGGACATCATTCCTCTTGTATTTTATTCCCCATTATTTTGACATTCTTAAGTTAAAACAAGATCACTTGGCACTTAGGCCAGCAGAGCAGCATCTCCCTTTGATCACAGGTCACTGTGCAGCTCCTGCTGTGCTGCCTCAGTTTGTGTTCAGTAGCTGTGCTGGGAGCGTAGTGAAAACAACTGTGATTCCAGGCAGCTCGCAGCACAGACGATCCTTCGCAGGAGCTGCTCACAGCAATGAAAATGAAAGAAACAACAATGACAAAGTCTGAGCCACAGAGTTAAAAGCTGCTGAGGCTGGCTTTATATTTCTGCAGCAAAACAAAGCAAAAGCCCCAGAAGATTTTGCCTTGCCAGAAACCCTCAAATCTAATCCTGCTGTCTAGCCCAGCCCACACTGTTCAATTGTAATATTTTTTACATAGAGACTGGTGACACAGCAATTGGTGTGAATTCGTACATCATATGTTACAAAATTCTGATGCTGAAGAGTTTTCCTCTACCTTTTCGTAATTCATAGCAGTATCTGACATTTTTGTATGGACAACATGTGCTGGGTGTTCAGTAAGATTCAGGATTGGGTAAGACATTTAGGAGAGCCAGCCAGTGCCCTGTGCTGCAGTCCTGGTGGGATGGGCAGTTGCTCTTCTGCAGAAACAGGGTGTCTTCACAACATGAACAGCCACGCTCAGGCTCCAGCCCAGCTGCTTGGGCCACAGGAGAGGCAGCAGGAGCTTGGTCATAGGCTGCCTCAGTCTTCCTCCCAGGCTGCAGAGCAGTATGAGCAGCAAGGGGAACTGCACTACAGGTCTGAGATGCCAGGACTACTGAGGTGCAGTGAGAACATGTCTTGGAAAGCTTCCAGAGCCTTGTTAAAAGGTCACAGAAGCTTATGGCCTGACCTGGCATTCCTGACCTAAAGGCACCTCCCTGAAACAGCCATTGATGCTGACAAGCAACAGCCACCAGCCTCCCTTCACCTCTTCTCAGTCCCAGCTGTCTGTCACAGAAGAGACAAGGGCCACTGGAGCCCACAGCTCCTGCACTGCCCCTCTACCATGCTCCATCCCCACTCTGGGGGGGCCTATGGTTTTCCAGTAAAATGAGAAAGTATTTTACTCCTCCAGTTTATATACACACTTTCACTAGACCAACCTCCCAAGGTCAAACTCATTTACTGAGATGACCTCTCTAGTCTATACATAGGTGTCATGGAAGAGAGCAGGGCTGGCCACTGCAAACCTCTGCTGCAATTGCGATGCAGACTAACCCCTACCATACCCACAGAAAACCTTCCAGATTTAGTGCACATGTTCTGCCATGGCATCTGATCCAAATTAGTCAGCCTGCACCGGGTTCCCTTGCTCAGCACAGAATTCCTTCTGCGGTAAGCCACTACCGCTCTTACACCTAGTCTCTAATTTGAATGTATTTTACATTTCAATATATTATGTCTGAACATTAAAAATTTCCACAAGAGGTGGATTTTTTCCTACTCCATCAAGTCAACCTGCAGCAAAGTCAGCCAAGATTTGATATAAATTGTCTTCTCTCCTGCCAAGATCTTCAGAAACAGAAGACACACTGGAGAAGAAGGCAGCCACAATCACAGGGCCTGTCCCTGCCACCAGACATGAGCTCCTTCAGTGATGTTTTGGAAAAACTTAGTATAACATGGTTGTTTGTTAAAAAGGCTATTCAGACAAACCTTAATTTCTCTGTCAAGGCTTTTCAACTCCAGGGACAAAAAAACTTCTGCAGTGAAACTTTCATTTCAGAATTTCAGTTTTGAACATTAAAATTAAACAATTTAACAATCAACCTGATCTTGTGAAGTTATTGTTTTAATTAGAAATAAATAGCAACTGTCTTTAATGACTCAAAATAATAGAAAGGTTTACCTACTTAATTGCATCCTTATCTTCAGAAGGAAACAGAGACAGGTAGAACATCAGTGTGACATTTCAGAGAAGGTGGCCCAGCCCTGAGCCTTTGTAGGTCTTGACACACAGGAGACCTGGGACCTCTTTCCCACTCAGACCAGTTTTCTGTAAAGATTAGTAGCATCTCTGTAGCCAGATCTCAGAGCTGTACACCAATGTCACCTTTCTCCAACATGCTAAGGATGGCATTAAGATTACTTAACCTCGTAAAGGCTTCCTTGCCACTTTCAAGACATATGAAGTCCACTGGACAGAGGCTACAACTCAAGTATTCTTGTGCCCTGGGAAGTTTTCTCACCATGGCAATGTAGCTTTCTCTTACCATCATCACCTCTAGACAATTGCCTTTCCAACAAGCTTATGCCTTTCATTGTTAGCATTAGACAGCCCTAGAGAAGTTTCCCGGTACACTGATCACAAACAGCTCTGAGCTGATTTTGTCCCACTGTCCCCAGCACCAGCACTCCTGAACCCCAGATGCTCTAGGGACATTTGCTGGCAGAAACTCGTCACTGCCTCCACCACCAGATCACCAGGACATGGTTGTTCATAAGTCAAAGACTTCAACTCATGCCAGGCCTTTGAATTGTGAAAAAGCTGAAAGCACTGAGGAAACACCTGGCTTGGCTGATTTACAGGTGCCAACTGCCTACATGTCTTTAGAAGCAGATTCCACATATGAGTACATACACTTGGTCTGACAGCCACTAATTAGATTTTAGCAAACAAATATCCATGCACTGCTCTGTGGAAAGCTCCAGACAAAGTCTAGGTAAGATACTCAGACCTTAACTAACACAGTCCCAAATTTATCTGCAGGCTGTATGGTAGGAGTAGCACCACCAGCACAGTTCTCCTGGGCTGCTCTCTCCTCCATCCCAGAGCACACAGCTGAGAAGGGCTCTATGGTGCAGATTAGCTTCTGTATGAATAGCTTTACAAGGTGCCCACAGTACTAGATGAAATTAAGGCAGTTTGTACAAGGTCAGCTTTCCACTCAGGTGAAAGCAGTACTAATGAGGAAGAAAGGTTAAAAACAAGAACAGGAAAAATAAACGCTCATTTTCAGGGAAGTTAAGGGCAATTTCAACTTTCAAATTTCAGAGCTTGTCTTGGACAATAATTAGGCTTAAAATAAAACAATGAACTTCAAAGAAACACAGGCCACATGTTAATTGCACCATGCTCATCTAAAAGAGTTTGTTTCCCTTTCAGCTGCCCTCTGTGCCCTCCTTTAGTAGAAACTGGGTATTGGAGACAAGTGAAATATCTATTGAGTTGAATCTCTCCCCATCCTCAGAAAGGAGCCATACTCTGGCTCCAGTTAGGTCTGGAGCTGCACTGCTGAGAGCAATACTGACAGACACTCAGAGTATCCCTGTCCCAGCACCTTTGTCTCACTTGGCATGAGGGTGGATTCACATCCTCCCATTAAAGACCTGCAGTAACAACACAACTGCTTCTGTCTTTGGAGCATGCTATTGCCCCAGAGAATATTCTTGTTCACCTGCAGATGAAGTAACATGCAGCTAGTGATTTTGGAAATGTTTCAAGGAAGAAAACTCTACATCAATGACTACAGCTTTAGTTTGTTGTTGGTTTGGTGTGTTTTTTGTTGTTTTTTTTAATATTTGATATAACCTAAAAGTTCAACTCCAAATATGACATGCAAGAACAGAAGCAGGCACACGCTACGTTCCTAAGTATTGTTTATACCCTAGTCAGGGAATAAAGGGACAGTCTTACCAGGCTGCTGAGACACAGCAGCCACACACCATTGCATCAGCACATTAAAATTCCTTGAGCAAAAGCAGAGTTAGCATTCCCAGGGAACTCTGAAATAGAGGGAACAAGTGGCCTACAAACAGCAAATTTAGTTTTTCTAAGTTCAGAGGAACTTGTTCAAAAATATCCCTGCAGACTTTGAAGCTGGAGACAGTATACACACAGCTGATTACACAGCATGTGTGTTTTGGAGACAACACAATGCAGATTAGAAATGTGAAAAGTGTCAAGAAGCAGTCAAGGCCAGCTGCTTCCTAAAGGATGGGAAACAAGCATGACAGCATGGCTGGCAGGTCTGAGACTTCAGCCATGGCCTACCATGGAGTACCTGAGCAAGGTGGGTGGAGCAGGAAGAGCCCAGGGATGGCAGCTGGTTTAAATAAAGAGACCAAATCATCAGGCAAGTCTGTGGCAACAAGGTAGGTCCAGGGTCAAGCCACAAAGCCAATCCACAGGTCAAGAACAGGTGCAGTGAAGGCAACTGGAACCAGAAACATACTTTAATCTGCAGATTTCCTAGTGCAAGGTACTTTCCATATTAGTTACATTAATTTGGGGAACCTAAAAAAAAAGGAAAAAGCAATCCCTTCTGAAATTAACAGGTTGTATAAAAAATTAACACAGGATAAATAAAGACTAAATGAAGCACATGCTGATCACCTCCCGCTCAGCCCTCACCCCTCTCCAGTCAGGGCAAGGGTCAGGAGAATGGCCAGCATGAAATGAACATAAAATGCTGAGACAATGGCCAAATCCTACAAAGCTTAGATAGACAAGCACTGGGATAAAAGTGAGAGCATCCAAGAGAGAATACTTCTTCCCACTCATCACGCATGTTTGTAGGTACCAGCTTTACCAGAGCTGGAGGAGGCTGAAAGGATTCATTTCCATCATGAGGAGTTTACTGAGCACTGTAGCTCAGCATGGTGCTAAGCCTGCTGTGCACATGCCTGACCAGCCTGATCCAACCTCATGTTATCTTTCCAGTTCCTAGACTACCAAAACACACACCATCTGCAGCAGTAGTCTGTACAATCACACAAGCAGCAAATCTTCCCTCCCTGTGCATCTTCCCCAAAGCCAGTGCAAAAGGCCCTTGATCTGCTGACTGAAGTGAGATACATAGCTCAGGAGCTGCCCATTCAGCCAGATACCTTCAACAACCTGCTAAGTGGAGAAAGCACCAATCTCCAGTCCCAGCTTCTTTGAGTTTGCAGGTGGTTGGATATCTATTTCAAAGAGAAAATGACAGCTGTTTTGTTCCCTTACTCCTGCTGAATACTGCAGCTTTATGCTCAGCAGACATGCAGGAGGGGAAATCATTTTCCCCAACAATGAGGCCAGAACTACTACAGAAAATCTCTCTTACTAAGCAGCTTACTGGTTAAACCTGAGCAGATTCCAGGAGACTGAGTCCAGCACAGCGGGTAATTCACTGAGATAGGCAGTACATGGTGGAGGCTGCATTAACTGCTTCTACTGATAAAGATGAGACTCACAACACAGGGATGGCAGGTTTTGCACCAGCAATCATAAGGATATAGCGAGTAATGCAAGTGCAAGAGTTAAGGGGACAGGACAAATACAAGGTTCTAGTTTCTGTAACTGCAGGTAAGCAATTTATAAAAATAATAGTATTTTGAATGTTTCAAGATATTAAATCAGAAATTATGTTTAAATCACAAGTGTGGCCACTGAAATTCTACTTGAAAGCTATAACAATCTGTGACCAGTAGCTTTTGTTATATGTCTGCCAATTATTCACATTGATTTGCTAATAACAGGATGTGGAATGCTTTTCAGAGAAGCTGTAATTATTAGTCAACCTTGGGGTTATTCATTCAGTTCATTATTCTCAATTATGCTAATGGAAAAGCTGATGTGCAAAAATGATGCTGTTGTTTTTGCTGGGATTTCTGGAACCCAGGAGTACCAGACAACTCCCCAGATCTTTGCTCTTAGCAGCTGCTCTTCCCAGATGGTCAGAATGTCCTGGATTCACATACAGGAAACAGGGTTTATTTTCTCAGGAAAGTAGAATGATGTCTAAACCAAGCAAGGCCCAAATATCTTGAACAGTGCCACAACACCACATGCCATTTTTCTAAGCTATACAGTGGAGTTGGTCTTGGAAGCAGCTGGAACAAAAATAGTTAAATCAGGGAACATTTGTTTTCTTAAAACCTTCCCTGATTACAGGCAAAAGCTTGTCAACTGACCCAGCTGATCAGGTGTCTTTGTGAGACCAGGATTAAAAGAGTGATCAAGTGCTCAGCATCTCCAAGTTTCATTCTACCATTGATCACTAGCAAAAGTTCAGTACTTGGTTAATTTACCTCATTCCACAAGCTGAACCTCAGAACAAAGCAAACAATGCCAGCTGTCTATAGATGACATACAAAAAGACATCACATTGAACTCACAAATAGGGAGATTACATCATGAGCATACATGAGCTCTACTGAATAATATCCACATCCTGTCACCACTGCAGAAGGCGGCAGACAGTAACAAAATGAAAAATCAGTCAAAAGAAACCCAGGTAAAGTCATTTTGTTGTGTGGCACGTCTATCAGCAGGTTTTAAGTAATGTAGTTTTAACAGGATTTAAAACAGGGCAGGTAAATTGGCAAAATCCCACATGATACAGAGAAATACATAAGATTAGGCAATGATGCAGAAGAAAGCTTGCTTTGGTGTGTAAAAACACATTCTGTGGGTCAGAGAGATAACCTCCTGGATGTCATGTTTCTGCAATTGGCATAAATTACAGTGAGAAAGGTTAGGCATAAGATATACACACCAGACAAGTGCCCTGGTAAGGGCAGACAGCAGATCTAACAGGGCAACACTTCTTCCAGGTCTGGTAGCCTCAGAACTGAGCTCAAGTCAAGAAGATACTCTTCTCTACCAAGAATTTCTTCAGCCAAAAATCTCTTTCATTAAAAGTATATATATAATTTCATTTATTCCCACATTAGAACTTAATCTTCCCCTACAGATTCTTTCTTAGAGCTGTTCCTATTTGCATAATTAAAATGAGGATAGTAGAGTCTTTTGTGTGCTTTTTTTTTGTAATAAAAGGCAGGGGCACCACCTAATGGTGAGTTACAACCCTCAGCTTTTTCTTTCTGCAGTTGGCTGGTTATTATACCAACACTCACACTACAGATAGATAAAAATCAAACTGCTCAATTGAGTTTGAACAGTCAATTACTAACCCTGAACATTGGACTAGGGTACCTTATATTACACACCCCCCAACACTCCCTCAACCCCTGCACATAACTAATCTTAAAGAAAATAAAGCAAAGAGGGGTTTATGCCAACTGTATGTTAAATTAAACCTAATCTCTCAGAAACTAAGTTATTCTAGTGCAGGAGAACAAAAAGCTCTGTCTGCAGTGCAGGATTTGTAGAGGCAATCCAGCCGCTCCCTGGTGAGCAGCATTTCAACTGGAGACCTGCAAAGCGTACAGTCACTAGTCCTCTGGTAAATCATATCAAACATTTTAAATTAACTCCAAAGCAGGTGTTAAGCTTGATAAACTATTTTTTGTCATGGGCTCCTAGGTTTAGCCCCAAAATGTTGCTTTCTGATGTCAGTGAAAACAAAGAGAAAAGAAAACAAATCAAGGTGAGGCTCAAGGAGGCTCTGAGTAACATGATCTAGTTGAGGATGTCCCTGCTCACTGCAGGGGGGGGGGGTCAGACTAGATGACCTTTAGAGGTCCCTTCCAGCCCAAACCATTTTATGATTCTATGAAAAATCGGTCAGTTAGCGAAATAAGTGTGTCACTTCTCACTGCATGAAATTGAACCTTCTGTTCTCTAATGCCACTAGGAAATTAAAAATACATAGTCACCAATCCTAAAGTCACTAAAGGTATAAAGACTGCATGGGAGTGGTGCTTTTGGGAAGTCAAGAATATTTGGAATTGTTGATTACATTTCATGGTAAGATTAAAGTAACTTCAAGATGAACATTCCTCACACTAATAAATTCAGCAGAGGAAAACCCTCACCAGTTTAATTTCTGCACACATAAAACATTCAGGGATGAACAGGTAGCTGAAGTATCTGCCATGCAGGGAAAGAAACATCCAGGAGAATTCTTGCCAGGGCAGCCATGCTCCAGAACACACTCTGGCTAATATGTGCCAAAGGGGCACAGAATAGGCAGATTCAGAAGGTCTTTAACCTCAGTTTATATATGGATCAGGAAAAGACAGCAGGAGACTGCACATCTAAGACAGTAGCCTTACTAAACAAACTTCACAAAATTTGTGTAGTCCAGGCAATACTCATCTACTTTCCCTGACAGGACTCACAAGAGCAGTGCTGTGCTGAACACAGAGCATCACTGTTATTTCTCCATGTTATAGTCCTGGGACAGCAAAATCCACTCTTAGCTCCACAGAAGGAGGAACAAGAAATTGAGAAAAGGAATGAAAGATTTAGAAGCATCCCCCATATCTGTGACTCAACTATAGCAGTTGCTGTATCACCTTATGACCCCTCCCCTGCGAGGAAGAGGGATCAGGGAAACAAGAGGAGACTCATGGCCTGAAATGGAAACAATTTACTCAAACAGTCAAACGTTAATACCAATGCCAACATAAAGTATTCAAAGTTATACTCAGCCCAGCAAATGTAGAGCAGTCACAACAAACAGCAGAGCAGCCCTCAGGAGCACAATGGTGAGCAAGCCC